>BPLR01010242.1:0-80809 GCA_021605095.1 Caerostris extrusa | reverse complement strand
AAAGGTTGTTGTTAAATTTATATATTTTCAGCATTTGCGAGCATGTATAGAACGAGTTTATTTAAAGCCAAAGGTGCTTACAAATTGCTAGAAATTGGCGCTGACAGTGTCAATATAAATAGTGGCTGCCGATCGAATAAAAGGGTTTCAGCCTTCTGTTCAGCCAAGAATGGAACATATTAAATATGTAATTTGTGTCAGTGTACTCTGGTATATGGGAAAATCTTTATGAAGAATTTCATTTGCACCAATTACTGTAATTTGGCCAGCGAAATGCCAGTTTATGTGGTACAGGAAGATCCTGAAAATAAGCAGAGACAGTTAAGGCTAAATAAAAGAAGAAATTAATTATCTTCGTGCCATCTTCTTCGAAGACATTATGATTCTTACTAACACAAAGAAGCCTGATATCTGCTTATGAACTACAAAAATATAGCAGAAGTGATTTTATTTTGTCAATACGGGTCTCTCTTATATATATTTGTACTCATTTTTTCACAATTCTTTTTATCTTGTTTTTTTCTCTGATTACTTTGTTAATTGTCCACTATGAGAAATAGGGGGCCTTTGCTTCAGTGGTCTCTTTACAGAAATCTTGTAATTCTTCGGTGTATAACACAGCTCTCCAGTGATTTCAGTGTTCTGTTGAAATTGGTGCAATAGGTCATAGTGCAGCCCATCCCATATTTTATGAAATTTGCTTAATGTGTACTTAACATATTTAATAAATATTTAAGAAAAATTTTTAGAATATAACAAAACATGAGTTTTCCTTCATGAGTTTTCATTATAAGCTTCCTTTCTTAAGAATGTACAGATAACTGAGTTTCCACCATTATATTTTTTAGAGCTTGATTTAGAGTGATAAAAGCTGATTATGGTCAAGAAATTAACCTGGAGCATGCATTTTTATCCTACAATCGTTGTTACTGAATGTTGAATTTCTCTCTCAATATTACCTTATATAACTGTTGTAAATATAAAGGCCTGACAATGCCATGTTTGCAACTTAAGCATGTTATTTTAGCATTTTTTAAATGGAACCTAAACTGAAAGGGTTTTCACTTGTTTTATTTTTATTATAAAAGGTTGCTTGTTTGTATTCCTCATCATCTGGTCCAAACATTAAAAAGATTAGTACACTTCTCGGAAGTTTGATTTATGTGGTCAACAATTGAGGTATATCTCACCAGCACAAGATGAGTTGCGGATAAAGATATTTTACAAAGTAGCTATGGAATTGTGTTAACTAGCTTACTAGTGTACATACCAGTAGTGTTTGTGTTGTACTGCACTCATCATATCAGTGACTTTTTGAAGATTTGGATAAGACAGGCCTGGGAGGTCAAGTGTGGCACTTATTCACTATGAGCCTGGTGACCCAGACACATTCCCATAATTGTTACCTTACTCAATACAAGTCCAAGATTTACTAGCCTGAAATATTGAAGATAGCAAGATATTTTCTTTTATAACACTTATTGTTCAGCACAATGTTTGGATACGATAGCACAAAGATCAGTAGTAAATACAAAACTTTGGATTCCTGATACAAACTTCACACCGCTCATAAAGTAATCGGAGGGAAGGGCACAAACACAGTAATGAGTCAAGATGCTTTTGGCTTTGAGACGATTTCCGTCACTGTACAGCCAGTTACTTGACCAGATTGAGATAGATGATTTGGCAAATTGTGAACTCATGATTGAAACCAGCCTCCAATTTTTTGTGTGTACTCAGGTTTAAATTTCAATACACTAATTAAGAAAGGAGCAATAATGTCAATTCCAATACAATAAAGAAGTAAGATGAATATTTTTTTGTAGCAAACCAGCATGGGAGAATTTTCAACACTGACAAGGTCAAAAAGTTGAGAAATTGTTCATGTTGATTCTTAAAGAAAATAATTCTTGTTTCTGTTATCTTAAGCTATTTTAGTTCTTGTGGTATATTTTTTATATCACAGGCTTATTATTTTATTGGATTTTTCAGAACAAATTACATAAAGGTCTTTTTTGTCGCGTAAATTATTCCTTAAATCAATAGTACAGTTTATGGAAAACCGTATTTTATTGATAGCTTCGAACAATGACGAAAATAGCCTCAAATCCTTTACCGTTATCAATACGCCAAAATTGCCAGAATTAATATTTGGAGCCTGTGTGTCGAATCTGCGCCACGTTGGTCATCACCTCACCTGACTCAGAGAAATATGTGCGCTACTTTGTTTGTTAATATCTTGTTAATATTAATGCTAAACTTTAATTTACAAAATATCATGTCTGTGTTAATATTCAAATATAGACATTGGTCAGAATACCTCTTTCAGTTAACTGGGTCTGGTTTCACATGTGGTGGTCAACTGCTCCTTGAATAATGCAAAAATAATTTTAACATTGAAATATTTAAACGATAGAGCTGAATAAAAAAGCTCATATATGGAACATTGCAAACATCCTCACCCTAAATTGAAAGGTCTTAAGACACTGAAATTAAATTTTTTACCTCAATACATTAAATACTTTGTTTGTATGAATACTAATGGAAACCACATTTAAATTAATATATATGTAGGTATAATGCTATGTATAAATAGTATATATATATATTTATTTTTGTACTATATTGAAAGTCATATTGGCCAATGAATGCTTTGCTGCCTTGCTTTTCTTTCGGTCTGGCGGTTTTCGACAGTTACCAAATGTGCCTCAGGTCGACGCAGATGCTTAGTACACTCATCTCCATCACGTTAATATTTTGCTTTTCACATCTAACATTTTTAAAATATTTCCTGTTACTCAATCGGGTCATTAACACATATGTTTATTACTTTGAACATGTTTTCATCAAAATAGGATGAACAATGACTTAATAATAACTGGTGATGGAATTGTTCTTTTCTCTTCATGTACAGAATGTTTCTAAAAATTATCTATGTATAGTATGGTAAAGATTTATCATTTACAGTTCTTATGAAAGGGCTATGAGTCAGTTACTGATTGAGAACTGCTTTTGTCAGAGAGTGCAAGACTGAAAAGAGACACTTGCTGGGAATTTAGTTTTGAGCTATATAATGATAAACTGAGTCTATTCCTTGGTCATTGTTTCTTTGAGAGCCAATTTATTTAAGTCTTTTAATCACTTTTAGATAATAATATTAAAGGTTGGTCATGTGTACTTAACACACTGGGCATATATATACTTGTATTGCACCCTTATACAACATAAATCTCATAAAATTCACTAAAGCAAAAATTACAGGGCTTCTGTTCTTTTTCGTGCCCATACTTGTTATGGGTAAACTGCGTTTCAGTGTCACAATTAGCATTTCTGTTGTCTTTTTTCCCAGCCAGATTCCTGATAACAGAATGCTTTCTTCATGTTTTCAGAGATTCTTAAGACCATATTTTTATGAAGAAATAAATGCGCTTGTCAAAATTTTTAAATAAAATATTTTGTTTTGTCCCACCTGATCGCTTCGATAAAAGGAAGGGTAAATCATGCAAAAATATAAATAAAAAAAAAGATTTTTTAATGTAATATGATTATACTGGCTTAAAAGTAGTGTATCTAGTATATAATCTTAGCAAATGTTTTTATTTTTTATTGCAAATTTTTTTATTAGAAATATTGCACAGTCATTTTAAAAATACACTTAACATCAGAATTATGACCAAACATAAATATTACGGCAACAGTTCTGAAACTTGTAAAAAAGGAAGGACGCACGAATGAAATATGATATCAGTTATCGCCTACGTTCTTTGCGGTCCTCACTTGCCTGGAGTGACAGGAGAGCCTGGAGCCTCAACCCACCTGTCACGCCTCTGCTGAGGTTGGGCTGGGAGTCAGCCTCATCAGCACTTTAGTCTGCTGAGCCTCTCACCAGCAAGAGCCTGGGAGACTTGCCGGCCATGGTAGTCATCCCCACATTTGTTAGGAAATCACTTTTACCAGTTCAGTGAATGGAGTTGCTGCCCTCTTTCTCACCCCCTCAAAGTCGTAGCCAATAGCCATTCAGCACCAACAATTGTATAAGACTCAACATTTAAATTGAACTTCCTAGAACAGAAATCAACTGATACTTGTGTCGTGCCGGTCAAATCTCATCTCCCTCAGACAATGCCACTGATACCAAGTTCGGGATTGCTGGGCTCATCGGAAAACAAACAGAAGCTTTAAAAGTTCAGGAGACATGTGTTTTCCCAGCTCATACCAAATTTAAAGTTGTCAATGGATTGTCTAAGATGATACTTGGTAGAAATGACTTTTTGGGATCTTTTTACACAGTAGTTGTAAACTGTGTTGATATCACATGATTGTCCTGCTATTTTCGCCTTGAAATACTCTAAGACGCGGCCTTCTTCATCATGGTGTTAACTTTTCGGTCTCTTCATTTTTGCGCAGGGACAGATGGTGGCCACCTGTCGAGCAAATGCCGACATCGCCGATGATGCGGGTCTTTTGAAATCGTTCAGCAATTTTTGTTTCTGTGCCTGAGCTTAACAAATAGATGGACAAAAGAGCAGAACAAAATACCTCATTTAACTAACCCACTGTGTCAAATACTATTTTTACGCATCGAGGCCTCAGTATGCGCTCGGCCTTACCACAATAGCAGGTAAAAGGGTCACAACTGCACATGGGTCAGGAGAAAACAAGACAGCCACCGGGCAAAGACTGTTCCTTCCATTTCACGCTGGGTGCATATGGTTGTTTGTGCCTCATCTACGCCTGTGTCATTTCATGCCTTATATTTTTCAGTTCAATGGTTGATCAACTAGAATTTTGTCATGACTTATCTACTGCTATCTTGAATAGAACGTAACATACAGGTAGTTTTCAAGAAAAAGTTGGTCAAATATAAAAACAATACTAATTTTGTGCCGTACTGTTAAGTAATATTGAATGAGAGTTTCCTCATTTTCACTAAAGATTTATTTAGGTACATTTTGCTGAACTAAAATTTCTTATTTTCTAGTCAGTTTGTTGGGCGAGGGCAAGAAAAGCCGTAGTTATTCGGCAGATCTTCACTTATAGCTGCCCAGTATTGCTGATCACAGGTAAAATATGTTTTGGTTCTTGCTGTTTTATCATCGTGCTTGAGTTTGTCGAAATGTTGTATACATTTAATAATTTTGTTTTTATACTGTCAAAGAAAATTTTGCAAAGCTTCACTTTGTCTTGGATCTCGATTTTACTGTGCTTCTCATCTGTTTTTGTCAATATTATTGGGTGCCACTATTAATCCCTAAAATTATTCAGAAACTATGCTTCTTTTTCGAAATATAAAGAAAATTCTTTTGAAAGTACACAAAAGGCAAGAATACCCATCTATCTATATTCTTCCAGATAATGTGCAATATCCCAACAACAGAAAACCATAAAATAATTTTTTAATTTATAATGTAAAAGAGATTCTATAATGTTCAAAAAATATTGCTTGCAGCTCAATAATATACATTTTATAATAATTATAATATAAATAGAAATGCTATCATATTTGTGCTACTTTTCAAATAATGCAACATGAGTAATAAAATACAATGAATATGCATAAATATTACCACAAAGTTACTTTCAGTAAATGATTTTTCCTTTAGTTTCAACATGTATTATCAATAGAAGAAGAACACATAGTTTATTAACCGAGCAGGGCGTGTCTTTTCTAGAGGCCTCAGGCTGAGAAGTTACTAATATTTTATTTAAAAATACATGGTTGCATTTTTTTAATGTGGGGTACTTCAGCTCAAAATGACTATTTGTATTTCCATGTATATTTTGGGCATATTTCGTGATGGAGCTTAAATTTTGCAAATACTATAGAAATGGTTTCCTATCAATATAACACCGTTACCTGTTGTTCGAGTGAAATAAAACGAGTTCAATGAGCTTTTTCTTCGAATCTTCTTCACGAAGCACAGATTAAGTGAGCCAACAAATGCTTCTGTGTGGAAATAGGTAAAGTTTGCTCGATCTTAAAAATATAGAAGAGGCCAGCGAACCATCTGCTCAGATAAAATGAAATGGCATGCTGTTGGTCGGGTGCCCAGCTGAAAATGGGTTCAAAGCCGTCAAGAATAGCTTGCCGACTGGATACGCTTGCATTTGCCGGGACACATCATCTCGAAGGCATTGCCTGAACTTGCTTCTACATCACTTATTAGGCGGTTACAAATTGTTTCTCTTGCTCATTCGCATAATAAGGAAAATTAGAGCAGAATTTTAAATGGTTGGAAGGTCTGCAATGAAACTTCATACAAGCCGGCACAGGGAATAGGAGCCAGTATTTGTTTCATTTAAAGCATATTTCTTTTTTACTATTTCAATTAAACAATCTACATAAAACATATTTTGCAAGAGTTCAAGACAAGCCTCTTGCATCGGATCAAAAACATTGGAATGGCTGAAAGCCGGCGCTGTTGTCGCTCGCGATGCCTGGGGCCAGCACGAAAAGCTGATGCCAAAGACAGTCCGCGGCTCGAGCGCCGAGGTAAAAGTTTCAAAGATATACTTTCTTGAAGAAAGTACTTGTTTCCAATTGTTATAAGGGACATATTGCCTCTTGTTAAGATAATGATTGCCAAATAAGAAAGTAATTGTGTTTTTCAGATGGTGTCATTTGAAATTTATACTTTCTGATAAAAACTGGATGAAAAGCTGGATTCATTTTTTAGCATCCGAATACGTTGTCTAATATGTATAACCTCTAATTTTAATATTGGTAATACAGCATCGCAGAAATGAAGGCTGTCAATACTGAAAACTACCTCACCAGTTTTAAAGCTGAATTGAGCGTTCACCACTAATGAAATAAATTACTCATTAAACAAATGAAATGCATATCCATATTCATTTTATTGTACTAATTATGTGACTTGTAAACCACAGCACAAACAAATTTGGGCTCAAAGAAGTCAAACAATATTAGCAGCACTCTTAGCAATAATGAATACCAGCCAGTACTTCAAGTATGCATCGTACAGCAAATGAACATGCACAAATGATAATAGCTGCAGTGTAAGTAAACATTCACAAATTGGCGCGCATGCAAACCGGCCCCTTCTTTTGCTGCCAGCGATAGAAAGAGTGATGCAGACAATGGGTCGGCTTTTATGCCATTATGAAAGAAAGTTGGTATAGACGTAACTGAATATTCTTCAGAAATCGGTGAGCCGGAAGATCTTTTATTTCTGCCAAAAGTTATCCAGGTATATTACAAATATCAAATAATGAGACATTGATGTGATGCACGCTATTGCATTTAAAAGAGACAACAAGCCATCCATTGATTTTCCATCGGTTAGGAAGGTCGAATAGTGGGGTCGCCTTAATATTTATGGAGAAAGGTTACAGCATTTTCAGTTTGAGGTTGTGGAGCAAGGCATGATTCAGCGTACTGAGCCTTTCAACCATTTGCTCTAATAATGCCCAGCTTGATAACCGGAAAGGTATGAGCGATCGTTCAATGAGCCAAAAGCAGTTAGCTCGTCAATGCCAACACAGTCTAGCACTTCCTTTACCTTTTCGGTCTCTGAGCCATGAATAATTTAAATATAGGTTAGGGTCACATTAATGTGACCATTTGTTAATATTTAGAATTATTCATGAAATGGGATTAGAGAAATTAAAAGAAGTGCTAGATAGTGTTAACATTGATATTGAGCCAATTCTAACTGTAACTCAGTGAACAGTCACTCATATACCTTTCCAGTTGTATGAGAAATCAAGCTGGAAGATGCCATTAACCCTAGAATAAATGAATTCAAATGCAAGTACATGATCAAAATGATCTATGCATATTTAAATCAATCCGTATTGCAACCCACACATAATAAGTAAACTAGAAAATGCCAGAAACTATTCCCCAGACCGCTTACACCTGTCCATAAATAGTTAAAAAGAGCATTTATATTCTGATGCTTATCTGTTCGATGGAGTAAAAAACTTGATTCCTAAGAGAAGGAAACCTTTTGTTCATCAATGGATGTCTAATGTTGGTATTGTCATCCTCAAATACCAATGTATTGTCCACATCAATCAACAGCAGATATCATTGTTTGATGAATGTTGTACTGGACATACTTTGATAGCCTCCTGATTTATTTAAGAAATAAAATGCTCCAGTATATAGTTTCACCGATTTCACAGAATATTCAAAGGTTGCAGTCTATATATGCTATTTCATTAATAGCTCATAAAAGTGCCATTGTGTCATACATCGTACTCTTCTATCATAACAGCAAAGGAACAGTTTGCATGCTCGCCAATTTGTGAAATGCTGCTACACTTGGCCCGAAGACCAACAGTCATTTTGTTTTTGCATGTCTAATAAATTGCTCGATTTCTCGTTTGCTAAAACAGCACAAATTTTAATATTTTTTGAATGCATACAATACACTTTTTTTTTTTATCCAAGGAATCTGCTGGCTGGTAATACATTCATTATTTAGCACACTGAGGTCACCTTAATGTGATTTGACTCTGCAGAATGAAATTTAAATTTTGTTTGTACTTGTGGGTTTACAGAATCACATAATTAATTTTAATAAAATGAATATGAGATATACATTTATTTCATTTGTTTAGCAAATTAATTAATTTATTTCATTATTTTAATTAATTGAACACTCAATTCAGCTTAAAATAGTTAATTAGTTTTCAATTATTGACTGAAGTACAGATTCATTTCTGCATTCTGCAATTGGCTATTTACACCAATGATAAAATTAGAAGGTTGCCATATTAGTGTAACTTGATTCGGATATGTAAAAAATGAAATCAAACGCATTTCAATCAGTTTTTATCAGAAATTATAGAACTTCAAATGACACAAATATTTTGAAAATGATTCTACACTTCTTTTATATTTGTAATTCATAAAATCATTATCTTGTAAAGTATATTATATAATAATTAAACAAATTACTTCTTCCAGAAGAGACCATCTTTTGGAAACTTTTTCACATAATTTATCAAACCGCTGAGATATGTCTTTTAACTTAGCATCAACTTTCCGTGCTAATTTAGGGTTTGCATCACTTGATATTTCTTTAGCACTTTCGAAGCCAACATTCCAATATTTTGTTTTTGGTTGTCAATATCCGATTTTTAAAATTTTACAATCTTGAATCTGCAAAATACAACAGTTTTAAATCGTTACAATGTGAAAATTTATTCGTTAATTTTAATTGAAAATAGTAAAAAAAAAAAGAAATATTAACAAAATGAAATAAATACCTGTCCCTCCAATTTTTCAATTACTAAACTGACTGGCTTATTATGAAGTTTCATTGCAGATTCGGTTTCTTCCAACCATTTTAAAATTCTATCTAGACCTCCTTGAATATCTTGTGAATGAATAAGAGCAATTTGTAACTCCTTAATACGTGATGCAATAGAATTAATAAGTTCAGAATAGTCTTCTTGAAGATTGTTCAGGATATTTTCAATGTCTTTTGCTTCAACAGATGCAACATTACAATTTTCCACAGTGTCAGTAAGTATCTTGACAGCTTGAAATACATTTTCAACTAGTCTTCCTTGACCAACAACTTCCATATTGATCAGTTTGATTTTATCTAATTGATCTTGAACTGCAGATGGTTCATCTGCTACAGCCTCTTCTATGATTTTTTTAGAAGATTTTTTAACATCAGAAACCCAAACTTTGGCTTTTTCTGCTATTTCCACACAAGAACGGTATTTGCTACAAATGACAACATAATTGTCACTTAGTCTATTTACTTCATTAAGAAAATTTCGAAAAACATTTGTAATCTCTTGAACTTCAGATTTTATTTCACTTTCAGATGCTTTAATTGTAGGTAACTTTTGAGGCAAGTTTGTTCGATGAGTATTCAGAGCTTTCAAGTATTCCTATAAAAAATATTTACTAAAATTTAAATATTGTCAAGAAATATACTTAAAAATATACATAAATATAAATAGTCATTTTGAACTGAAATTTTACATTAAAAATATAATATATATTTTAAAATAAATAATTAAATGTAACTCTGTCAATTTTGAAATTTTCTAAATATATAAAGAAAAAAGACACGCTTACTGCTTCAGTTAATAAATATGTGTTCTCTTCCTATTGAAAATATGCATATTTGAAAGGAAAACTCAAAGGAAAAAAATCATTTACTGAAGTAGCAGTAATTAAATATTTAGCCATGATTATTGTCTCATTTAATTATTTTATTACTCATGTTTACTGATTATTTGAAAAGTAGCAAATATGTGCATTTTTTACTAATATAATTATAATTATTATAAAATGTATATTATTGAATACAGAAAATTTGAGACTTGACTGAACATAACTTTTGAACATTATAGGAAAAAATCTCTTTGCAATTTATAAGTTAAAAAAAAAAAAAAAGAGAAACTCAATTATTTTTTATAGTTTTCTGTTGTTTGGGATGTACACATTTAATATATATAGATAGATAGATAGATAGACATATAGCACAATAAAATTGCTTCAAAAGAATTTTCTTTCATATTTCAGAAAAACATAATTTAATTTAATCAGTTTTCTGAATTAATTTTTTTAAAGTTAATAGTAGCATAATAAATGTTCAAATTCCAATAATATTGTATAAAAACAAGATTAAAGAAGAAACCCTTTAAGATCCTGAATCCAAGACTTTTCTGAAAATTAAAAAGCTTTTATAAATTCCCTCTTACAGTAGTAAAAAATAAAAAAATAAAATTATTCATCATATGTGACGACTAAACAAACGATGATAAAAAATAATAAAATTAAAACATATTTTACCTGTGATTCAGTAATAAATTTTTGGGCAGCCATAGTAATAAATCGAAGATCTGCTTGATGTGCAATAACATCACTAGTAAATGACTAGAAAATAAGAAATTTTTAGTTCGAAAACATAAAAATAAAAATTTTCATTCAGAAGTAAATCTTTATAATTAAGTAAAGGGGAAAATTAGTAGATATTCCTCCTCATTCAATATTACTTAACAATTGCAACAAAATTTAAATATTGTTTTTATAACATTTTAACTTTCTTTTTTGAAAAAAACTTACCCTAATATGTTCTGATTTGCTTTCTAATTTATTCAAGATGCCCATTGAAGATCGAATCATGGTAAATTCTCGTTGAGCATCATTCAACCATTCTTTAAGACCTTTGACTTCAGACTGAAAAATATAAAATAAAAAATAATATACAAATAAATAAATAAATATATATACACTGCGTAAAAAAAAAAAAATAGAAGGACAGTGCTTTTTTGCCAATTAATATCTTGTATTTTCTCCTAACTACCAGATATTTATGCAGATTTAGTTTAATGACCCTTTTTTTTCATTTTAGGTAAAAATTAAACATCTACCACTAATATTAATAATAAAATTAGTATATATAATTTCCGATGCGTAAAAAAGTAGAAGGACACTTGCTAATATATTTATTTTAGTGAGTTGTTCTTTAGTTAAATAGTCATTTTGTTCTATCTTTTTTTGTCAAAAAAATCTAATTTGTTTAAAAGTTACGCTGCTTCTCCGTTTTCAGAAATGCCTAAAGGAATACCTTTGAACGATTTTCAAAAAGGCCAAATTTCCGCATATCAAAATGATGGTAAAGGTGTCAGAGAGATTGCTCGATTGTTGCAGGTGAGCCCCAATACAGTTTCAAACTTTATCAGAAATCCTTATAAAAATGGAAAGAAAAAGAAGACCGAAAAAGTTAACACCATGTGATGAAAGAAATCTTGTTCGCGTGCTTAAGAAGAACAAAGGGAAGTATTTCAAAGGCAAGAAATCAAGCAGGACTTAATCATGTGACAAAACAAACAGTTTACAACTATATTAAAAGATCTAAAAAAATTCATTTTCAAAAAACGGAAACATCATCTTAAGTGGACACAATCTCACATTGATAACCGTTTAGCATGGGCTAAGGAGCACATGTCCTGGACTACAAAATGGACTTCTGTGATATTTTCCGATGAAAAGAAATTTAACTTAGATGGTCCAGACGGATATCAGAACTACTGCTGGCATTGTCTGGGGAATGAAGACGAATACTATTCAGCACGACAAATGGGAGGAGGGAGTTTAATGGTTTGGTTTTCTGTTGGATACGGAGGAAGGACAAGTCTGGTTTTCTTAAATGGTAGGTAAAAACATACAGACTACATTCAAGTGCTGAATTCTGAGCTTCTTCCTTATGGCTCTGACTTGGGGGGTGAAGAGTGGAAGTTTCAGCAAGACAGAGCTTCCATTCACACTGCGACTGAGTCAAAAATTGGTTCCTAACAAATAATGGGGATGTTTTACCATGGCCAGCCAAAAAAGTCCTGACCTTAATATAGTGGAAAACATCTGGGCAATGCTAGTTCGTCGAGTTTATGCTGATGGAAGGCAATTTGATTCGCTAACTCAGCTTCGAGAAGCATTGAATGACTCGTGGGACAATTTTTGTCAAACAGAAGTTCAATCTCCATACAATTCACTTCCAAACAGAATATTTGAAGTTATAAAGGGCAATGGGAAGAACATTCTTTATTAAAATCACTATTTTTTCATTCATTATAATGCTGTCCTTCTACTTTTTTTACAAAGTTTCAAAAAAAGAGAAACTATTTTTGTTGCCATTAATATTTTATGTTTGAATATCATAATTCTGATGTTAAAATTGTATTTTTAAAATATTTGTAAAATGTTTCTAATAAAAAAATTTTAGTAAAAAAAAATATTTTTCGATTATTGTTACAAAATCAAGTGTCCTACTACTTTTTTACGTAGTGTATGTATACAATTAAAATCTTTTTTTTTTGTTGCTAATTTTTTTTACATGATTTGTATCCTTTTTTTTATCAAACAGTCCAAAGATTAGGACTGGAAACAAAATCTTTATTTAAAAAAAATTTTGATAAGCACTTAAAATTTATTTCTTCATAAAAATAAGATAGTCTTTAGAATCTCACAGAAATGAAAGCATTCATGTTTATTATCAGAATCTGACAGGAAAAAAAAAAGATAACAGAGTTATAGTTTAATTTATTTTACAAGTATAAATTTATGAATTTTATATAGAAGTATAGAATATGAATTTTTATATAAAAGAATAGAAATATGAATTTTTTGTAATTCATTTTACAAGTTAAGTTTTATGAAGATTTATATTGTATGAAGTGCTTAATACAAAGTATATATATATTGTACGAAGTGTGTTAAGTACATATTGTATAATATTATATTATCTAAAGTGTTAAAGGCTTCTAAAGAGTCCGCTTAGAGAGGCAATATAAAAGGAAACAATTGTTAAGGAATAAATCAGTTTATCATTTTTATATAACTCCAATAAAACAAAAATTCCAAATTATCGTCTCTTTCACTTCAATTAACATATCAACTAAGCTATGGTTCATCCAATCAATAACTTGGCTCTATAAATCATGCCCTTTATCTTAAAACTGTAAATGATAAATCTTTTACCATTTTCTCATAAATAATTTTTAGAAACATTCTAATACATGAAACAACAAAGAAGAGAACAATTCATCTGATTTATTTTCAATGAATTCATTGTTCACTTAAATATATATTTTTTATTTAAGAAACTACATGTTCAAAAAAATAAATAATAAACATATGTATTAAATAATATTGATTGGGGAAAGTAAAAATGCAAAACTTTAATTTAAAAATGTGGATGAAGGCAAAATTAGCTAACATTCAAATGATGGAATTAATTATACTAAAAACATCTGCATTAATTAAATTTTTTTATTTATTTAACTGTCAAATATTTATAGACCAGAAAGAAAAATAAAAATTTAATAAAACATTCAATTATTAATATAACTTTCAAATATAGTACAAAATAAATATACATATATACATATATTTATACATATACATTTATACAATACATATATATATTAATTTAAATGAAAATGGGATTTTCCATTAGTATTCCTCGGCTAAACAAAGTATTTAATAAAAATATTGAGGTAAAAAATTTAATTTCAGTTAATCTTAAAGGTACTGAATTAGAATTGAGACAATATGTTTGCAATGTTTACATATATGAATTTTTTTTTTTTTTTTGTTCCATGTATCGTTTAAATATTTCAAATGTTAAAATTTTATATTACTTAATTTTGCACATTAAGTATTCAAAAGGAATTATTTAGTTATTATAAATAAACAATTATGTAAACCAATTAGTTAATAAGAAAGAAATTCACAGCTAGTAATAAGTGGTGATTTTTTAATATTTTGAATATTTAACACAGACACTGATATTTTTACATAAATTAAAGAAATTTAACATTAATAATTAATAAAGTGAATATTATTTAGTAAAACAAACATTTTTGTCATCTAATCAGGTGTGGGTGATGGCCAACGATTTCTTCCAGCCTCAAGATTCGATTTTTTTTTTTACAAACTCCAAATATTAATTCTTTTCTGTAATTTTATGTATGTATTGTCTTTAATAAGAGATTTAGGAGAATTTATGAAATAAATTCAATGACATTTATTGAATTCAAGTATCAATAAAAGCAGTTTTTACATAGTATTTATTACAGTTTTAAAGGTGTAGAATTTGCACTGACTTAAAAAGACATTCTTGTACTAATTTGTTTACGAAAAAAAAAAAAATCCAATAAAAATAATAGTACCAAGCTAACAGGTATAAAAATATACAGAATATATATAAAATAGCTTAAGATAAACAAAACAAAAATTGTACTTGTAATTTATTTATTAACATAGAATCCAACATAGTGGATCCAAGATTGCTTTTGATAGCATCAGTGTTGAGAAAAGTTTCTCCATACTTAGTTTGCTGCAAAAGTATTCACTCTTTTTGCTACTGGTTGTATTATTTAAGGATGCAATTTATTTGCTCTATAATATTTAATTTTAAAATTAATTATTGGAATTTTAGAAAAATACAAATTATTTTTACAAAAAGAATTGGAAGTCTGGTTTTTAAACCTACTCCTTCAAAAAAAAAAAAAAAAAAAAAAAAAAACTTGACTTCCAACTCTTGAGTCTTCATTTATGCTTCTAATAATATTCTTAATCATAATTCGTTCCTTAATTTGTAAATCATCTATCTCAATAAGAATCTTGGTCAAATTGGCAAACATATAATTGCCTGAAATGTTGGAAATAAGATCTCAAGGGATACATTGTAAAAGCATCTTACTGTCAATGCAATGATTTGTCTTATTATCCGAATTATAAATAATATGAACAGTTAATTACAAATTTATAGTATCTGGGAATCAAAGTTTTATTATTTCTACTGAATCATCTTTGGATGCATATCGGCATCAAAAGAGCAGTAAGTGCTGTAAGTAAGTGTTATAAGTGCTCTTCAATATTTCAATGACCACCAGGTTCTAATTAAATCTTGGACACAGCATTGAATTAAAATTAACTTTCACTAAATTATTTATGGAATATTATCACAAATTCTCAAATATAAGTGAATAATTGAGAATTTCTACTTAATCTACAAGATATCTATCAAAATCTTCAAAAAGTCACTATTATGATGAGTGCAATTTTTAATACAAACTACTGGTATGTACACTAAGTAATAAATTTAACACATTAATTATTTATACTTCATAAAAATTATCTTTATCATAACTCATCTTATTGCTGTAATTTCTGTGGATAGCACACAAGTGGTTATTTTTTGTAGCTCAAACCGAAGTGAAACACTAATGCTTAATGTTTCGGTTGATCAATGAATATTCTATTCCTAGTAACAACCTTTTTATAATGTAAAAATAAAAATTCATAAAGTAGGAAACTTATGGTTTAGGTTTCCATTTAAAAAAATACTAAAATTCTTTTATGCTAAGTTGCAAACATGGCATTGTCGAAAAAAAAATTTTTTTCACCAATTACACAAATTTAACAGTTTTATATAAAATTTAATATTAATTCTTTATTCAAAGAATGACTTAGCAAATGATGATTGTAGGATAAAAAAAAAATGCATGCTCAAGAATTGATTAATTTCTTATTATAATTAACATACTCTAAAATAAAAGCTTCCTAAAAATATAATAATTGGAAATAGTTATGTATACATTCTTAGAAGGAGCTATAATGAAAACTCATGGGAAACAAATGTTTTGTTATAAACATTCTAAAATTTTTCTTAATATTTAATAAATATGTTAAGTACACATTACAAACAAATTTCATAAAATAATAGAATGAGATATAAAATTTTACCTAAAAAAATATTCATTTGCATAATTTCAACAAATTTTAACACAAAGTTATAGGTAATGTTATACACCGAAAAAATTTTAAAGACTGTAAAAGTTACAAATATATCAAAATTTCTTCTCATAGTAGATAATTAATGTAATTAATCCAGAGAAAAAACAAGATAAAAGAATTGTGAAGAAAATTTAAGAATACCAAATATATATAAGAAGTTATGTTATTAAAATAAAATGTTTAAAATACCTTATATTTTTGTAGTTCTTCATAAGCAGATGTCAGGCGTTTTAACAACCTATCGCATTGATTTAGTAAAGAATCATAATGTCTTCGAAGGGAGATTAAATTTTTTTGAAGATAATTAATTTCTTCTTTGTTTAATACCTCAAGGCCTCTCTGTGCTAACTGTCTCATTTGATCCAAACAAGTTGTGATCAGGTTCTGCTTGTTTTCAAGTTCTTCCTTAAGTACCTACATAGAAAAATTTGGCATTTTAAATAATAAGGAATACAAGTAATTAATTTTAAATGAAATTCTTCACTAAAATTTTTTACTCCTCTCTAAATTATAACCTAAGTTATATTTAATATGTTTATTCTTAATTTGTACAATAGAGGATGTAAATAAATTATAATTCGATCAACAGAAAAGTTATTACCTATTTATGTATTGATACTGTCAGCATGAATATAGCAATTTACTGTAAGCCCATTTTATAACTAAATAAATACGTTCTATGCATGCTTTTTAATATAAATGCTGAAAATAGATAAATTTACAATAAAAATTTTTATGGCATTTTTTAAAATCCCTTTATTTTAATATAAGGATGTACTTTGAAATAACTTGCACATTATGAATTGTCCTTAATGTTACTGACAATATTTCAATATAAGAAATGTTTACGACAACAAACAAAGCAATATATATCAAAATATTAAATATCGGTATAAATTAAAACAATTAAGTTTATATGATATCTACTGTATTTTCTTGCCCATAATCCACAGATTATATTTTTAGAAACTGAATACATAATACAATTTGTATACATTTTTATTTTCCCAGAAATTAATTATAAAAACCGCCATACAAAAATGCATTTTGATGAAAAATATAACTTTTGGTGTAGGAAAAAAATTCAAAAACTTTCAAATATAAAAAGTAATTAAATATGACAAAGGAAGAGAGATGTACTTATACAAAAACAGATAAAAATGTGATGTGCAACACAAACATCGATATATATTATTAGGTGAAATAGCCTTGGAATGAATTCACAGATAAGAAGAAAACACACTTTATAAATTATCAAAATAGTAATTAACAACAATACTAATCAATATTTTCCTTATAAAATATGAAGATTACAATACAACAGAAAAATATTATCTCTCTGGTTTTTACTATGCACATATATACATCTTTTTTTCTGGTTTCCACAATTTTAAACTTATAATACAATTTTTTTTTATATTATTATGGCCTTGAAAGCGTTTTTAAAATAAAAAAAAAAAGTTTTTATGAGTTCATGCCCAAAACTCAAACTTAATTGATAAGCGGTATGCCAAAGTCCACTAGTGAACAGGCCTGAATCATCTGCTAATAACACAGCTATGCAAATTATAGACAAAAACCAATGATCCATAATATTTTCAGTACGATGTGGTAAAAAATATTTGTGTGAAAAGCTTAATAACAGATTGCAATAATTAGAAAACAATAATTTTATATATCGTGCAAATTTAAAAATGTGCATATGAAATGCACTTTCAACTATAAAAAAAGGGTACTTACGTATTAACGGTACCTTGGCGACAGTTGCGCCAATAAAGAGCACACGCGTCAACCGCAGCTACAGATTTGGCGGTTTTTAAGTGGCACCAATCTATTCTATTGGTTTGGTAACCTTAGTAGCTGTTAGATTGGCGACACTTAAAAACCGTCAAGTTTGTCGCCAAGGTACCGTTAATACGTAAGTACCAAAAAGAGATCTACTAATCTTACCTTTACAGTACTTATCTGAAGCTGTAGCCCAGGAAGTTGTTCTTCAATTACACCAAGATCAGCAAGTTTATCTTCAATATCTTTCATCCATGATTCAAGCTTCGTTGTATTTTCTTCGCATATCTTATAATTTTCTTGGACAGCAGCCTTAAAATTTAATTAATGAAACTTCAGTTACACACAAAAAAAAAATAGGTTAGAAAATTCTATTTTATAAATATATGTTTAAATTTTGATAAATACTAATCACTAAATCAAGCACTTAAAAGTAAAACTTAAAAAAAAAAAAAAAAAAACAATGTTTCTCATTATACATGTGTTTGGTTAACGAACCAGATATGATTTGTGAAAAATAACGAAGAAAATTTTATTGATGAGAAATATATGAATAATTTAAATAAGCATTAAGTACATAAAAATGAATTTTATATACTTAATGTTTTCTATACTTCTTAAACCCCAAGGTATAGAAATTTAAAACTAAAAGTAAAAATAATAACTTTATATGTTTGATTTCAATCCTTTTAATACAGATTATGAAAAAAAGGTATTTCTTAATCAAAAACTTACATCCGTATAAAAAATTATGCATGTATGAAATGTTCAATACTACATTTATAAATATAAAAATCCCATATCTCTGCAAAGAAATAGAAACAAGTTTGCATGCTTCAAACAATAATAATATGTAATCAATAATGGAAAAATATAATACATAATTTTCTTTTTCAAAACATATACTAATATACAAAATACGATTTGTTGAAGAAAACATATAAAATACAATATTGTTTAGTATAAATATGTATAAAATTAATCAAATGACATTTAAAATAATTTGTTTTGATAAAAAAAAAAAATTTTCAAATATAATTTATATATTATATTTCAAATAATTAAGTAATTTGAAAATCAAATGATTTCAAAATTTAAAATTTAATGTTTATCTCTATTATTTGAATAACAATGATATACAACATATCATTAAAAAATAATATTAATAAAAGTATATTTTATGATGTACCTTTGTATTATAATGTAATAATCATTTAATGTTGCTTTTTTATAACAGTAGTTTATATAAGAAAAAAAAAAAATACTATAGAAGTATTATAAAAATATTGCTGAAATGTTGAATTAGTTTATACTATTACTTTTTTACTACATAAATTGAATTTGAATGTTATGAAATAACATTTTCAACTGTTTCTTCATTTTTAACTCTATAACTATTTTCAAATCTTATTTCAAAGAGTTTATTTCATATTAAAATAAAATATGTTGAAATCCTCTGGTAAAAAAAAAAAAAAGTAATTTTGATATTTATAGAGACATATAGCATACATTTAATAAATTTATTTTTCTCTCATTCTATACCAAATGACAATTGAGTAATTGGAGGTAAAGCAGCCAATTGGTGAACATAAATCTCAAAGTGAAGTCGTGTAATTTCGACCACTGATGAAATAAAAGTTTAAGAAAATAATAATTAAATAGCTACATTCTTTAAACTTAATATAAACATAAATTTTGTTAATAATTTAGCAATACATACCATCAGTCAACTTTGAAACATAACTAAAATAAATTTAAAATATTTGAAACTGAAGGGGAATTTTCAGACAAAAGACAATTAAATAAGAATAAAATTTCTCAATGTTAAAAAAAAAAACATACCTTTTAATCGAATCGGTGAAGGATGTTTATTGAAGCTTATTTAAATGCTAAAAAAATATGTTGATATATTGCATTATAATTTATTAAATAGTGCATTCAAATTAGATATGGGCGATTTGTATTATTTTCAAAATGCCACTGATTGGAAACACCCAGACAACATAACTAGGCTCCAACAACTTAAAATATGTATAGAAAATCCCTCCACAATCGCCAGACCTCACAACTATTGAGAATTTGAGGTATATTTTGGATATACAATTGAGAAAAAGAAAGATTTCAAGCAAACCTGATCTAAGTCAATTCCCATTGAAGAATGACCAAAAATCAATGTAGAAAGTCATAAATTAGTATAATCCATGCACAGACGATTATAGGCTGTTATTAATGAAAAGGGAATTGCATACAAAATATTAGTAATATTTGTTTATTTTATTATTTCCTATTTTTGTGCTAATGTTGATAATATGCAAATATTTCTGTGGTGTTATAAATATTCTTTTCCTCATTTTTTTATATAAATATCGAGCAAGATATTCAATATATTTAGTTATTTTGTAAATGTTTTCTACATTCTTCTGTTGCAATTGCTTTTCAGCATATTTATGCCTGGTGAATGCAAAATAAAAAAGAAGTACATATACTTTTTCCCCCAATGTACAAATGCACTTAAAAAAAAAAAAGCAATTCTCATTAAATGTTGGGGGAGCGGGGGGACCTGCAATTGTGGGGAAAAAAACTCGTTCAATTTTAAAGAAGAAATATTTTGAGATTATCTTCATTTTCAGCATTACTAAAAGTAAATGAAAATTACCAATATATATATATACATACATATATTTCAAATAGGAATCTTTGAAATTTAAAAATCTGACATTTCAATGTTGTTTCTTAAATTTAATTATAATTTGAATAAAAATAAAATGTCTTTAATAAATATATATTTCATTCTATATAAAAAAAAAAAAAGATATCTAAGGAATAATTTAGAATGGAAGTAAAAGGAAATGCCAATAAATACAACATATTAGAAATGTTGGCTCACAACTAAGATTAAAAACAACACAGCCATTAATATTAATATTCTATGCAATATGGACTCGAAAAATGAGTTATTGTAATAAATACATAATTTGCTTTAAAATAATGAAAAAGTAAAACAAAGTAGTAAAAACACGTATTTTCATCCTGAAAAGATATGAACATGAAGTAAAAGATTCAGCAAATTTATGTAGTAGATTGACTTAAAAGCAATTACAGACCATTTTAAATATTTTAATTAATTACATTGCATTTGATCAGTGAACATTTCTGTAGTAATGAAACATTTTTATTTATTAAGAAAAAAATACCACCAGTTTCTTATAAATTTTAAATTAAAACGGCTTTTATAGTTTTATGTGATATATCAATGTATAACTTAATTTTAAAGCACTAGCTTTTTTTTTTTTAGCAGAAAACTAAATAATTTTAAATGTCTAAAGATAAAGTTTCGTTTATCTCTGAAAAAGTCAAAGAATTAACAGCTAACATAACATGGCAAGCAAGCAAGCAAAATACGATTAAGTTACGTTTATTAAATAAAATGATATGGCCCTTTAGATTTTATTATTGATTCACAAAATTAATTGATAAATAGTAAGAAGACAGATAAAAGGTTTTTCAAGTGTATAATATAATTCTAAAAACTCAATGATGAAATATCAAGCATCTCTAATTTTCTCTAAAAATCTCAAAGAAAATTAACAGTGAATATAAAGAAAAGAAAACAAGCAAAATACGGTTAAATTAACTTCATTAAGTACAATAATATTATAATGTAGAATTTCTTATTGAATCTCAGTATTAAATGATGAGTTCTTCTAATATATAAAATGTCTAAATAGAAAAATTTTCAAAACTCGTTCATTAAAAGAATCAATAAATTTCAGAAAAAAATTTCTTTTTGAATAAATTTAGCTACAATACAATATATATATAAATAATAAAACTGAAAAGAGTTAAATGCGCATATAAAATCAAATATCACAGATTTAGAAATGAACTAATATGCTAATTTTATTCAATAATGTTGATAACAATTTAGTAGTAAAAAATGCAATAACATTTATTTACATGAAGTGCTATGAAATTTAAAAGGTGTTCGATCTGAAATAAGGAGGGGAAAAAATTAAACAGTAATAATACTTACAGAGTTGAGCTCCACAGAAATTTTAGTTTGTTGATCATCAGACAGAGTGACTTCATTTTTGCTGATGATAGACAAATTCGTATTAAGAGAAATCAAATTTTCTTCAATTGCCTTCTGCAGTAACATCTTATTATTATTAATCATTATACTGCACACATCAGATTGAATAATACCAGATGCTAAAGCTTCACTAACAGAGATGTGAGGAAAGGTAGATACAATTTCTTCAGTAAATTCAGTATAATACTCCTTGAAAGTAAAATCAGAGTGCGACACAGTATAGTTTTGAAAATCGAATTCTTTAATGCTTTGGAAATTTTCAGGTTCATTTACATTTAATGTTTCCCCCATATTTGTTTGGAGGAATATATTTATGTGGTTTAATTACTTCTATATTAGTTTGAGATTTAAGAAGTGTGCTTTGAAAAGAAGTTGAAGAATCATATTGAAATTCATCCTCATTTTTAAGAGGAATCTTTTTACTCTTTAATGAATTATTATCTGTAACTTTTCTAATATTCGTTGAATTTCTTTTAATAGGTGAAGTGCTTTGCTTTTCAGTCACTATTGATTTTTCTAATACATTTATTTTGGAAATCGTATTTTTTGGAGAAATATTTCTTGACATCTGTGATTTAATTTCTTTTTCATCAGAATATACAATATTTTTTGGTAACTCTGCAATCATAGATTTACTTTCTTTTAAAATTGTTTTAGATTTACCTCTTGTTACTGATGTTTCTTGAGAAGGAAATTTAATTTGTTTTTCAGCAGATCTGGTATCTTCTTTAGTTTCTCTTGGTGAATGTTCATTTTCTCTTATTGGAATTTTATTAACATTTGATGAGAGTTTAGTTTCTCTAGATGGAGATATAACATCACTTGAAGAAGATTTAGTTTCTCTTAATAGAGATTTAGTTTCTCTTAATAGAGATTTAGTTTCTCTTAATGGAGATTTAGTTTCTCTTAATGGAGATTTAGTTTCTCTTAATGGAGATTTAGTTTCTCTTGTTGGAGATTTTGCTACTCTTGTTGGAGATTTTGCTACTATTGTTGGAGATTTAGTTTCCTTTGATGGGGATTTAGCTTCCTTGATGGGGATTTAGCTTCCCTTGATGGAGATTTAGTTTCCTTTGATGGGGATTTAGATTCTCTTAATGGAGATGTTTTTCTTGGTGGTGATTTAGTTTCTCTTGTTGGGGTTTCTATCTCCTTTGATGAGGAAGTTGTTTCTTTTGAAGGAGATTTTGTTTTCTTTTAATGGAGATTTTGTTTCTCTTGTTGGGGTTTCAATCTCACTTGATGGAAGTTTAGTTTCTCTAAATGAGGATATAGCATCATTTGATGTGAAACATGTTTCTCTTGATGGAGTCATTTCCTTTAATAGAGATTTTGTTTCTCTAGGTGATAACTTAGTTTCTCTTGTTGGAGTTATAGTATCACTTGATGGGAGTTTATTGTTTGTAGATGGAGATTTAGTTTCTTTTAATAGTAGCTCAGTTTCTCTTATTTTGATTTCGGCATCACTTGTTGGGAGTTTAGTTTCTGTTGTTGTTTCAGTATCAATTGATGGGAGTTTAGTTTCTCTTGTAGTTTCAGTATCAATTGATGGGAGTTTAGTTTCTCTAAATGGGGATATATCATCGGTTAATGAGAAACTTGTTTCTCTTGAAGGCGATTTTTGTTTCCTTTGATAGAGATTTTGTTTCTCTTGGTGAAAGTTTAATTTCTCTTGGAGTTTTAGTATCATCTGATGGGTGCTTAAAGTCTATAGATAAAGATTTAATTTCTCTTGGTGGAGATTTAGTTTCTCTTGTTGGGGATTCAGTACCACTTGATGGAGATTTAGTTTCTTTTAATGGCAGTTTAACTCTTCTTGTAGGGGTTTCAGAATCACTTGATGGGAGTTTAATTTCTCTAGATGGAGATTTAGTTTCTTTATTGGTGTTTCAATATCATTTGGAGATTTAGTTTCTTTTTTGGGGTTTCAGTACCACTTGGAGATTTAGTTTCAATCAGTTGAGATTTAGTTTCTTTTAATGGTAGTTTAGTTCCTTTTGGTGAGGTTTCAGTAGCACTTGATGGTAGTTTAATTTCTCTTGATGGAGATTTAGTTTCTCTTATTGGCATTTCAGTATCATTTGGAGATTTAGTTTCTCTTATTGCGGTTTCAGTACCACTTGGAGATTTAGTTTCAATTGGTTGAGATTCAGTTTCTTTTACTGGCAGTTTAGTTTCTCTTGTTGGAGTTTCAGTATCACTTGATGGGAGTTTAATTTCTCTTGATGGAGATATAGTTTCTCTTGTTAGGGATTCAGTACCCCTTGATGGAGATTTACTTTCTCTTGATGGAGATTTAATTTCTCTTGATGGAGATTTAGTTTCTTTTAATGGTAGTTTAGTTCCTCTTGTTGGGGTTTCAGTATCATTTGAAGGAGTTTAATTTCTCTTGATGGAGATTTAGTTTCTCTTATTGGTGTTTCAATATCATTTGGTGATTTAGTTTCTTTTATTGGGGTTTCAGTACCACTTGGAGATTTAGTTTCAATCAGTTGAGATTTAGTTTCTTTTAATGGTAGTTTAGTTCCTTTTGGTGAGGTTTCAGTAGCACTTGATGGTAGTTTAATTTCTCTTGATGGAGATTTAGTTTCTCTTATTGGCATTTCAGTATCATTTGGAGATTTAGTTTCTCTTATTGCGGTTTCAGTACCACTTGGAGATTTAGTTTCAATTGGTTGAGATTTAGTTTCTTTTACTGGTAGTTTAGTTCCTCTTGTTGGAGTTTCAGTATCACTTGATGGGAGTTTAATTTCTCTTGATGGAGATATAGTTTCTCTTGTTAGGGATTCAATACCCCTTGATGGAGATTTACTTTCTCTTGGTGGAGATTTAGTTTCTCTTGGTGGAGATTTAGTTTCTCTTGGTGGAGATTTAGTTTCCCTTGATGGAGATTTAGTTTCTTTTAATGGCAGTTTAGTTTCTCTTGTTGGGGTTTCAGTATCACTTGATGGGAGTTTAATTTCTCTTGATGGAGATATAGTTTCTCTTGTTGGCGATTCAGTACCCCTTGATGGAGATTTAGTTTCTTTTGTTGGGGTCTCAGTATCACTTGATGGGAGTTTCATTTCTTTTGATGGAGATTTGGTTTCTTTTGATGGAGATTTAGTTTCTCTTGACGGAGATTTAGTTTCTCTTGATGGAAATTTGGTATATCTTGTTGGGGTCTCGATATCACTTAATGAGAAACTTTCTTCTCTTGATGGGGATTTCGTTTCTCTTGGTGAAAAGGTAGTTTCTCTTGGAGATTTTGTTTCTCTTGGTGAAAAAGTAGTTTGTCTTGGAGATTTTGTTTCTCTTGGTGAAAAGTTAGTTTCTCTAGATGGGGATATAGATTCTCTTGTTGGGGATTCAGTACCCCTTGATGGAATTTAGTTTCCTTTAATGGTAGTTTAGTTCCTCTTGTTGGGGTTTCAGTATCACTTGGAGATTTAGTTTCTTTTAATGCTAATTTAGTGCCTCTTGTTGGAGTATCAGTATCATTTGAAGGGAGTTTAATTTCTATTGATGGAGATTTAGTTTCTTATTGGAGTTTCAGTACCACTTGATGGAGATTTAGTTTCTCTTATTGGGGTTTCAGTACCACTTGATGGAGATTTAGTTTCTCTTATTGGGGTTTCAGTACCACTTGATGGAGATTTAGTTTCTCTTATTAGGGTTTCAGTACCACTTGATGGAGATTTAGTTTCTCTTATTGGGGTTTCAGTACCACTTGATGGAGATTTAGTTTCTCTTATTGGGGTTTCAGTACCACTTGATGGAGATTTAGTTTCTTTTTTAATGATAGTTTAATTTCTTTTGTTGGGGTTTCAGTATCACATGATGGGGATTCAGTACCTTTTGATGGAGATTTAATTTCTCTTGATGGAGATTTAGATTCTTTTAATGGTAGTTTAGTTTCTCTTGTTGGGGTTTCAGTATCAATTGAAGGGAGTTTAATTTCTCTTGATGGAGATTTAGTTTCTCTTATTGGGGTTTCAGTACCACTTGATGGAGATTTAGTTTCTTTTGTTGGAGATTTAGTTTCTCTTGATGGAGATTTAGTTTCTCTTATTGGGGTTTCAGTACCACTTGATGGAGATTTAGTTTCTCTTATTGGGGTTTCAGTACCACTTGATGGAGATTTAGTTTCTTTTGTTGGAGATTTAGTTTCTCTTGATGGAGATTTAGTTTCTTTTGATGGCGATTTAGTTTCTCTTGATGGAGATTTAGTTTCTCTTGATGGAGATTTAGTTTCTCTTGATGGAGATTTAGTTTCTCTTGAAGGAGATTTAGTTTCCCTTGAAGGAGATTTAGTTTTTCTTGATGGAGATTTAGTATATCTTGTTGGGGTCTCGATATCACTTGATGAGGAACATTCTTCTCTTGATGGGGATTTTGTTTCTCTTGGTGAAAAGTTAGTTTCTCTAGATGGGGATATAGTATCACTTGAAGAAGATTTAGTTTTTCCTTGATGTAGATTTTGTTTCTCTTGGAATTTCATTATTCGTTGATGGAAATTTAGTTTTTCTAAATGGTGAAGCATCACTTGATGATAAATTTGTTTCCCTTGATGGTGATATTTGTCTTGTGGGTGTTTTAGTATCACTTGATGGAAGTTTAGATTCTTTAGATGGCGATGTTAAAACACTTGTTTCTCTTGATGGTGATTTAGTTTCTCTTGATGGAGATTTAATTTCCTTCAATAGAGATTTTGTTTCTCTTGTGGGAATTTTAACATCACTTGATATGAGTTCAGCATCTCTAGATGGAGATATATAACATGATGAGAATATTGCTTCTTGGGATGGAACTGTAGCATCACTTGACGAGAGGTGAGTATCTCTTGATGGAGATTTTATTTCCCTTGAAGGAGATTTAGTTTCCACTGATGGAGTTTTAGTTTCTTTTGATAGAGTCTTAGTATCTCTTGACGTTTTTTTGGTGTCTTTTGATGCCATCGTAGTATCTCTTGATTGTGATACAGAACTGCCTTTTAAGGATGATTCCCCCTATTAATTTATTCTCTGAATTTAGGGAAGCATCATTTGATTTTATTTCTATTTTATTATGATAATCCTCATTTATATCCACGCTACTTACTGTACTATTTAAGTTACATTCCATTCTTTTTTCTGAAACATAACTTAAGACAGGTTGGTCATTTTCGAACATTACATTTTTACTATCAGTACAACTTTTATGTATAAATGATGTTGAAATATTGCTTGATGCAGATATTAAGTTTCTTTCCTTGATTGGAATTTTACTTTCTTTATGAATGTAATCTTCCTCATTTGATATATTTTCTATTTTATACTGAGAATCCTCGGGAAGTGAGAGATTTTTAACGTGAGTTGTATCAGGTTTTCTTTCAAATATGTCTGCCTTTTTATCTAGTTGAATACTATAATCTAATTCTTCATCATGATTATTCATATTATCAGTTGGGGAAATTTCCTTGTATGCTTTGTCCAATGTAGATATGTCGCTACTTTTTTCATCAATTACTAAACTTGAACTCTTTTTCTTTTGAAGAAACAAACGGTTTCAATTCAGATATTACATTTTTAGAAGTATCCTCTTTTCTAAGGTAAATGTATTAGTAGAAGATTTCTTACCTTTACTAGGAGTAACTGACTTTTCATCGAAAGCCTTTGATTCTTTTTCTATACCTTTGTCTGCAATTTTGATTTTTTCAGAAGTCTCTGGTCGAATCATGTAACTTTTAGATGCAGAATCAGCATGCTTAGGTAGTGGACTAATTTTTCTCAATAATTTCGGGAATCTCTTCTTAAATTGGCTTCAGATACTGATTTATTTTCTTGCATTTTTGAATCACGTTTACTGGATTTGTCAGGTTTGCATTTGCTTGTCTGCTTCAAATTTTCATTACTTAGTTCTTTTGCAATGTCTGAAATTAAAGCTGTTTGGGTCTGGTCCATCAAATTAGATTCCAATGGCAAATAAGTTGGTCGGTGTGCAGTAGTCTTTTTAGAAATTGAATCAACTTCTGAAGAACCATTGTTTTCAGTAGAATTATACCCAATGAAGGACAAGGTTGAATTATTTATGAAGGCTAAGTATCCCAAATTTACTGCCTCTATTACATTTATATTTTTTCCAATCTTTTCTACATAATAACCAGTTTCAGTATCAATAATATTTTGTTCTAATGCATCTTTTAATGTTAAAATAACTTTGTTTTCAGTAATATACAATAATGAATCTAAATTAATATAATCATTTTTAACAAGAAATTCAAAAGATACAGGGGTGCCTGAATCCAGTAAAATGAACTTTTCTGTATTAATATCATATAAATTTTGAAATGCCCAAAGTAAAGAAAATTTCTCAGAAACATTCTCAACCAATGTAAAAGGTTGCAGTAATTTTAATTTTATGGCATCAGATATTGTATAAGATTTCATGGATGACTTATCATTAAAGAGACCCAACTCTAAATCCACATAACCATTACGAATGGCAACATCAAAAGGTATACCAACACTATGAGATATATCTAATAAAGAGTGATTATTCTGTTTTATTTCAGAACTTCTGCAAGGCAATTTTTCTTCATATATCTCTTTCTGAATAGATAAAGTTGATGAAGTAGTAGTTAATCTAACAGGTTTCATGACAAGAAGTCCAGAGCGCACTGCATCACGTACATCAGTTTTTTTCTTCCGAAACAGGGTGCTGAAAGGTGAGATTTTTAGGGCAGATCAACATTTTGTTCAGAGCATCATCTAATAGAAAATATTCTCTTTGTGGTTGTACAGGTATAATTAGAAGCTCAAAATTATCAAAAGCTTTTTGAATAGAAATTCTTTCATTTGAATGAGGACGAATATATTCTTTAGATTCAACATCAATATAACCTAATTGTAAAGCAGTTGGAAACGTAAAAGCAAGTAATGGTGGACACTTGAAAGAGTATTCAACAGACTTAAAAATTTTCTTATGTATAGATTCAATAAGAGAAAAATTTTCCACATTGAGATGTTATTTCACCAGTAGTAGAATTTAATATACCTTTTTGTATTGCACCTGAGAGAGTCAATGCAGATAATGTAATTGGATCAACATAAAAATGAATATGGGTTTATAATATCACATAAAATACCCTCTTCTATTGTAAGTGCAGCACCACTTTCTGGGTGAATAACTTTGTTAAGTTCCTCATTTATTAATCCTTGATTATAAGCTTCATCTAAACTTAACGCGCGTCCAACGGGAACCAACAGTTTTCCTGTATTCTTATCAACTAATTCATTGTTTAATGCTTCTCTTATGGATACAAAAATACCTTTGTTGAAATCGGGAATTTTACCAGAATCCATAAAGTCACATTTATAATCACTTTCAGTATTTTTATTTATCAGTGAATTTTTTTCAGATGACATTTTATTACTGATAACATTTAATTTATGAGCAGTTTCACTATCAATCCATCCATCTGCAACAGCATCATTAGGATTTATCATTTTCTTTTAATATTTTCTGTAAAACAAATCTTTTTCCAGGCCAGAACCCAGAATTTACATCATAAGAAGTTGAATTTATTTGAAATTGCAAATCATACTTTGGAGGACTTGTTTGATCTGAAAGCCTATTAAAAGAGGTAGAATGAAGATTCTGGGAATCTTTATTTGAAACAGAATAGGAACTCTCTACAACAGTATTATTTAATGAAAAATTAGTACTTCTTTTTATCTTTCACTGATTCTAAAAAATACTATTAGATTTTTATTAATAGCATCTCTCATAGAAAATATATTGCCAGTTTTATCATTATAGCAACCAGAAAAATCCAAGATCTTCATTTCTAAAAGCACAATCTAAAGTGACAGTTTGCTTTGTTTTTGGAACAAAAACACTGGCACTTTTGGGATTTATTATTTCCAATTTTACAGTTTCTTCAAAAGAAACCAAACGATCAGTACCAGGTACAGTAAAACAAACCAGTTTCAGGATCAAATAATTTTTATTTATAGCATCTTTCAAATACCAACCATCTGGAGGCAATTCTAAGATTTCGACACTTAAACTTGTTTGGTTTTTCAAACAATCATTTCAAAATTTATATTGTTGAGCTTCATGCATTCTTCAGACAATGAATGATTAAAAAGTATTTGTAACAACATTATTTTTACTTATAGTTGAGATGTTTTTTGAAAGGTCGGTTGGAGACGGAGTGTTTTTTAAACAAACTGGTTTTTCATTAAGATCAAATTCCTTTGTAATAGGTAATTGGGTAGAATGTTTTGATTGGTTATCTGTTTCAGAGTCATTAAGACCAACAGAATTCTTTTCTAATTCTAAAGATAATTTTGAGAACAAATTTGATTCACTATCCTTTTTTAGTATATCATTTATTATATTTTTTGAGCAGTTGAAGTTTCTTCATCAGCATTATTTGAAGTATCAACATATCGTGCAATGTTTCTAGTAACACTTGCCATAGTAATAGTTATATTTAATAGGCCTTTTAATAGAGCTGCCCCTTTATTCGATATTATACCTTTTTGTATAGCTTCTTTTAAGTAAAAAGAATTTTTTTGGTTTTAGGATCTCTTAAATTACCAGTTTTACTGTCAATATAACCTTTTTTACAACATTCAATTAAATTCATTTCCTTAACACCATCACTAATGCCAATTGGTTTACACAGCATATCATATATTTGATGCTGAATTAATCCTTTTGATACCGCTTCCTCTAAAGTGAAACAATCTTCTGATGAAGTATTCTTAAATATTCCTTTATTTAGATCAATAATTTTCCTGTCTAAAGCAATATTAAAAGTAACCATTTCATTTGCCTTCTCATCTTTGATACCTTCAATGTCAAATATCATTTTATGTGTAACTGAGGTTATTAAACCGTCTTCTACAGCAGATGATAATGTTAAATAGCGATTTGATCCACTGTCGAAATATGTTCCATTAGGCAAAATTACACCTCTGCTTAAAGCTTCAGGTAATGATAACAATTCATTTAACTCAGGATCAACTATACATTTCGCTTCACAATCTAAAAGCCCATGGGAAAAGGCTTGTAGTAGTGTCATTGGCTTATCAGTAACAGGATTATTGATGCAATCATCTATAATTAAATTATTTTCATATGCATCTTTAAGAGTTAAAGGTTTCCAAATAAAATTTCTTTTCCTAGCTTCAGCAAATGAATACTGTTGTGAAGTATCACTGTTAATGAACCTCCCACTTTGTGCATTAATTAATCCCTTATTTAATGCTTGATTTAAGTTTAAGAGTTCACAATTTTTTACATCAACAATTTCTGGGACATCAGATCTAAGAATACCTTTCAAAATAGCTTCATCAGTGGTATATTTTTCACCAGAATCCTGATCTAAAATTTGACCAGACTGATTATTAATGATATTGCGATCAATTGTTTCAGCAAGTGTTATTCCACCATGCTCTTCCACATTGGAAATCAAATTAATATAACCTTTGGATACAGCAATTTTAAATTCAATTGTTTGATCTGTTAAAGGTTGACGAAATAAGCCAGTTTTAGGGTCTAAAATTCTTTTTTCGATAGCTTCAGAAATAGAAAGATTTCTTGTTTTAATAATTTTCTTATCAATAAGATTTTTAATTCCCGACTTTTTAATAATTCCAATATGAAATGCATCTGTAAGAGTAATTGGTTTTTCGTCTTGAGGATTCAAAAGTGTTCCTTTTTGGACATCATACATGCCTCTTTGAAGAGCATCAATTACAGATAACTCTTCTTTTTGTTCCAGGGAAATATATACCACATTTAGCAACAATACTGTTATAAAATTTTCTATCAATAAAGCCTTTTATAACAGCTTCATCTAAGGACATTATCCTTCCTGTTCTTAAATCGAATATTTCCTTATTTTTGGAATTAAAAATTTTTTGCTCAACAGCTTCATGCAGAGTTACCATTCTTTCAAGAATTGGATTATAAATTCCTTTTAACTATGCATAGATCATCAAAAGGATCCTCTGAAAAGGAAATTTTGTTCTCTGTACCTAATTTTTCTGATGGCTGTAAATTACTTTCTCTGTTGAAAACTCCTGTTTTTTGAAGTAATGTAGTAACAAAACCTTTGGTCTCTGTTTTTATATTAGAGTAATATTTACTTTGAACAGGTGGACTGATTGATTCAATCTGATTCAAGTAGTTTTCACCACTTGTAACTGCCTGATCAGCAGAAGCGACTTGGTTGAAAAAAAGATGTAAATGTCTTCAAAGAAACTGGTGCAGCAAGGGAGATGACTGAGAGCCACTATATATAAATGTAGAAAGGGAAAGAAAAGGTCAAAGAAAAGACCATAAACCAATAGCATATAAACATGCACATACAAAATAGACAAGAATTTCTAGTGAAAGAAATTTTTAAAATTTAGAAATTAACTAAAAAAAAAAAAATTATAATGCTCTTTTTGAAAAGTAAACAATCAGCAAAGAGTGTATTTAAATTCAGAATAACATGATTGTTAATACTTTTAATTATGACTTTAAATTAATTAATCAAGTTTTATTTGAGCTGTGCATATGCAAGAATGGATATATTTTTATGTAACACATTTGTAGAAAAATATACACTTTTTATCTATTACTTTGTATATGGTTATTTTTGTAATGCATTTTTGAAATACAAAAATAAATAAAGGCACGTTTATTAGTTTAATTAAAAAACATATTTTAAAGAAATTTAAAATTCAAAAATTCTTAGCCTTTTAAATGAAACCTATTTTTTATAAATTAATAACAAAATAAACATGACCATTCATTTGAACTTAAGGAGAAAAACTAAAGTTATTATAGAGAAAAAATGTTACAAGAGATTACTTTTTAACTATTATATTCTTTAAGCACACATTACAAACATATTGAAATTAAAAATTAATAGATAATGTCTAAAGACAAAGCTTTAAATGAAAAGCTTTAATTATTAATGAAAACTAAAACGTTAATTTTGTCAAAAACAAAGATGTTTACAATTAAAATAGCATTATCTGTAAATTTTTTTCTTTCTCTGCTGAATGAATAACATTGCTGATAATCTTTATCAGCCAAGAATAATTATGAAATGGAATAGCCTGTAAAATAGCTTCTGAATTTCTTTGAAAAATTCCAGTAAATTAAAAAAATATATTAATTAGAATTCATTAGATTATTTGAACTATTTCTCAAAAAATAAATAATGTATACTTTCTCTGAAATAAAATATTTTTCCAAGAAATTTTAAAATTGCAGATATTTCAAAACAATTTGAGGTTAAAAGCATTTTAATGAGATTTTTTTTTTTCACTTTTACATCATTCTTATTTATAGAAAATTATTAAACAACTAAATAATAAATTTTCAGAGTAAAAGTGCCATTAATAATAACAAATTACTATATGAAGTGTAAACAACAAAAAAAAAAAAAAAAAAAAATTACTCATCTTTCTTAAGTTTGAATTTAATATTTTAATTTTAATATAAAACATTGTTATTCTCAATCAATTAATTCATATACTTAAACTTGAAAGTGTTTATTTCATTGAATAATCAGCTATTTTAATATCCATAAAGTATCATGCAAGTTTTAATACATATAATTAAATAAGGAATAAACCATTCAAAAGTTTACCTTTTCCTTTTGTTGCACAGTAAAGGCTTCTTTTAATTCTTCAAGATAATCTAAAATAGCCTGCATTAGTGTTGAATATTGCTGATTCAAATTTTCTAATTTATTTTCTACATCATCAGCTCCAGAAATAACAGCACTGGTCTTTTGAAGGCAGGCATCCAGACTAGGATGCTCCTCTTCTAAATTTTCTTTGAAATGCTTCAGTCTGAAGTCATATATCTAAAGGGACAAATTAACTTGTAGCCCAGACACATATTACATATTATTGTTTGGGCGAGAAGCAGACCAAAAAACAGTAGGAAGTGAAGCATGCACAAATCCACTCACGAATAGCAGATGCATGGGTGCTACATTTATTTTCTGAAGTAATGAGGAGAGGAAATGAAAGCCAAGCCAATAGCGACATGCATGCTTTTCTTTAGACATGAAAATAAACCGATAAGCAGAATCATAAAATTGCTGGTGTAAAGAAAATCAAAGTCAATAATTCATATACATACAAGTTAAACAGGCCTTTTATAATTTTAAATTCTTCCTTTAAAAATACAATTAAAACTAATTTTAAATTATTTACTAAAACCATGTATTTAACAATATAGCATTTTAATTGATGAAAAGGCCCAAATCAAGGTTAAACATAAAACTTTAATTTTCTTTCTCTTTAAAATCAAAAATATGTACACCAATAAAATATTTGAACATAATTTCACAGAATAAGGACAAAGACAGCATGCTTAGCCTTGCCCCCAGCAAAACATAAATAATCACAAAGGAAGTTTCAAGAAATATGCAAACTTGCTTCTAATTTCATGCAGAGTTGGACATAATAAATCTATTTTTAAGCAAAAGCAAACAATAATAACACAAGAGCTCAGCATATTCATAAGCAGCATACACTTCAAAACAAATAAAAGCTGCAATTATAACATAATTATTTGTTTAAAAAATTATATATACACATTAAATGCATAACAAAACACTTCAATGATCGATACAAAAACATAAAATTTCCTAATAAACCAAATAAACATAATTTAAAAGTCAGATTTCAGTTAAATTGTTATTAAAATAAGTCATTAGTTTATGAAAACTAATTGAAATTTTTTCATTAGTTTATGAAAACAGTTACCTTTGCTTCTCTTATATACCTAGCTCCCAGAGCATTTGTTTCTTCAAATGAGGAGCTTTTTTCAGCAATAGAGGAATATAGATTCTAAACATTGAAATAAAAGCACAAGCAATTAAAAAAATTATAAAAGGAATTAATAACATCAAAAATTTAACCTATTACTTTTAAAGTTTCATTACTTAAACTTCAAATAATTAGTGTAAATTTATTTTAAAGGGACAGAAAAAAATAATGCAGGATTCAATTACAGAAAATATAGACACAAGAAAAATTGAAAAGGGAAGGGACAAAGGACTTTCAGAAACACAATCAGCTTGTATAACAAATCCATGAAAACAACATTAGTTGTACATAAATTCTATACTTCCTAGTTAATTTCATTAAAAAGTCACCAACAACAGAAAAATGAATATTTACAATATCTGAAGTGCATGAGATTTAGTGAGGAAATTGAAAATTAAAGTTGAAAAATTAGAAGTTAGTGAGATGAAGAAGCTAGTTACCTTTGAGGAGAAATCCATATATATATATATATATATTAAGTTAAAATCTATAACAATATGTATATATATATATATATATATATGTATATATATATATATATATATATATATATATATATATATATACATATTAAGTTAAAATATATATCATATATATTATATAACCCATAAGCCAATTTCAGCTGGCATCAAAAGGACCCCACCCCTTCTATCACCGAAATTTCTAGTAATTTCTTTATATTTATTGGCGATGCTGGATGTACATTTCTGGATGAAGACATAAGAGAGAAAACCACAACAAAAGAAGTAAAAATTTGAGTTGCAACTAAAAACTGCAATAAAAATATAATAATGGAAAATTCAAATTTATTAAGAGCGTTGGTGTCATTTTGACCTCATGCTTGTAGTACTATATAGTTTCAGATTAATTTTACATTGCGACAATAACAGTGCTTGAGAATGAGCAGCAGAGGGTGAAAGAACTTTTTGCGAATGTACTGACAGACAGCGAATTAAATAAAATTTTAAGATTATTGTGAAATTAATATAATTTCAGAATGTGAACATGAATCAGAATTCGGAATAGAAAGTAAATAGTGAAGTTTCAGATTTGAGCAATGAAGAATATAATTATGAGTTTTAACTGGAAAATAAATACCTTTCCCAAAATATACACATACAATTTATAAATCCTTATATTTAATATAAAAACAAATTATTTTTCAAAATTTTAGTAGCATATTATAAACAAAATTGAATCTGTATATACACCAATTAATTTATTTATCAATAAAAAAAAAAAATGTTACTTCAATAATTGTTTTTTAATATACCCTTTCATAATGTCACTAAAAATAAAATCATCATCTTACAAAATTAGAACTAAGCAAAGTATTTTTATTATTTATTATATTTTATTATTATTATTATATGTGACATCAATTAAATTTTAAAATTATTTAATTTTTGTAAATCTGCTTACCATTGACGGTTCCACAGTCAATTCAATTTCTTTTTGTAGTCATCTTTTTAACAGTTTTTAGACTATTTAATTTAACAGTAGTTTCAGAAATCCATAACCCATCTCTTTCAACTTTACTCTGGTAACTCCTAAGTAATTCAGAAGATGCACCACAACTTCTTAATCTGAATGTGAAAAGGGGGAAATTAAATTAATGGAAAAGTTAACATAGAAACATAGCAAATTTGAAAATTTTATTTCAAATATGAAAATTAAAACTTTTAGATCACTTAATTTGAGTGATGCAAAAATTATCTTTGATAAATCTAATAAATAAATTTAACATGCTAATAATTAGTACTGAATTTTAGACTTGGAACACAACTGATTTTGAAGATATTTTAATTATAAAATATAAAAACTATAATAATTAACAACAGAACAAGGTGAATTACTTCTAACAAACAAAAAGGATGTAAGTGAAAATTAAGCTATCGTGGATATTTTTAAATGTAAAACTTAGCGAAAATTCAAAAGATATCTAACATTATTTGGATATATACTATAAGAAATATTAATGTGAGCTGGCTTCAGTTTTCTCCATTGCATTTTTACACTTTTTACTTGTTATATTTTTTTAAATCAGTATGTTTTAGCATTAAAAATTAAGTACATTAAAAAAATTGAATATAACCATTAATATACATAAATAAAATCTTTTATGTTACATGAATAAGTATTTTGCCCCGAATGATATGAAAGAATGCACATCTGTCAACCCCTTTTTGTGAAAAAACAGAAAAAAAAAAAGCACATTGAAACAAAAATTGAGAAAAATGCTGAAAGTTTTATAATGCTTTATTTTATAATTGAATGCTTAAAAATAAATAGTAAAATGATAAAATTTTACATATATATCTTAAATAATTATTTATATTTACAATTTCCACAGAGATTTATTGTTTAATGGCACCAAATAAAAGTAATAAAAATAGTAATAATAATAATTCTCAAAAATATATATATTTTTAAAGGCAAGACAGAAAAGCGAATTTTTCCATTGAAACTTAAAAACATTATAAAGTAAAATGTCACTTTAAAGTAATAAATAAAATAATTGTTAAAATCAACTCTCTTTAAAATTTCTCTAAAATGATCTCGGCATATTTAATTATATCATTAGCATGAGAACTTTCTACTGACATTGAGGCTAATTCAGAAGATGAATTTTATTTTGATTAAAAAACAGATTTTTAAATCGTTTCCTTTTTAATATTTTATCTTTGAAAATCTGCTAGCTATTGTCTGGTTTTTTATTTACGAAAACGAATGTTCAGAAACGATGTAGAGGCGGATGTTTCAGGTATTAGATTAACAGAGCTATCAAAGGCCGCATGCATAAATTTAGAAGGGGAAATTAGAGGAGGGCAAATTATGGCAGCAATATTACAGTCAATCATACAGAAACAGAATGTTTATGTTCATCTATGATATTATTCGATGGTACATGTTCGTTTTTCAGTATTTCAGCATAGGAAGAGGCATGTTGCTAGTTTTTGGCTAAAGGATAAGATAGGTTTTGTGTTATTTTAATTTCTTGGATCTATTTCTCTGGTTGCCACTGAGGAAAATTTTTAGAGTTGGACAACTGGGCTTGTTGGCAGTTGATGGATTTGGGTGCTGATTTACATTCAAAGTAAGGGTGACTGACATAAGAACAAATTGAAAAATTTGCCTTTGTGCAGCAAATAGCTTTTGGATGGTCATAGCATTGGCAATTGAAACATCGGAGTGGGTTAGGAATATACGGCCAGCAGTTGAAAAAAAAAGCTTTTATTGTTTTTGGAAGTACAATTTCAAAATGGCATATAAATGGTAAAGTTTCACAAATTTTTTAAATTGTGATTTGTTAAAACCAGAAAAATGACATGGTTGAATAGTTCTGTTCCAATTGTAGATTCAGAGACAGATAATGAATCTGTCTCTGATATCACACAAACATAATAAATTAACGAATGATTTAGTTAGACATTTACTGAATATTCTACTAATTGTTGAAACAATTTACTGAATATTCTAGCAATTAACTGCAATCAATCTATCAGCAATTCAATTCTAGCACTTAACAATAATTTACTGAATATTCTAACAATTCTAGCAATTGTCTGAAACAAACTTTGGTTTGAGAGGCTCGATATATTTCAATAAATAGGTCACCAGATTTTAGCTTCTTTACATACTTCAGTTCAGCATAGATGAAATGCAAAGTTTTTTTTTTTAATTTTAAATGGTGAAACTGAAGCGAGTTCATTATTTTTCGAGGACATCACCAGGAAACGACTAAATGAAACAACCATACAAATTTTTTTAAACCGGTTTGTTTAATATTAGTATAGCAGACAAGGTCGATAAAAATGTCATGTTTTGATGAAACCAAGTCTTTTCAGAGTACAAAGTTTTAGAATGAGAAAAAAGTAATTCGTGTGCAAGATCGCACCACCTACAATGGAGCTTAACAAGCAAAAGCAGATAACTGCTTTAGTGTTGAACAGGACCTATATGGTCTGGGCTACTCCCTGAAACAATCTCTACCTTTAGCAAGATGTCCAAGAAGTGACCCACAGCTTGAATCCGAAACAATTACAGACAAGAGGTACTTGTCAACGAACGACACACTCGGAAATGAGGTATACCGCACGTCTACCAAAACTAGAGGTCAGAAATGTGTTGCCCATAAAAGAGTCACCACCCCATCTGGCTTCAATACCCAGGGTCCCTTTTGTGGATCAGAATACTGACATTGTAAATTAAATCAAAATCAAATGAAAAGTGTTAAAAAGTAAATGTTTAATAACATTATCAACAAATTAGAGGAAGAAGCAAAGATATAATACACAGGAAGATGAGAAATCGGAACAAGCTATTACGAAAATGATGTGGCCTGTGTTGTCAATGATGAAAAGAAATAAAAAAAGAGAAGACAAAAACACCGAAGGTAAAGATCACTGTGTCGCTCCAGGATCGTCACCCCTGAGGGGATTTTCACAGAGAAAATTCCTTATAATTACAATTGTATGTAACACAATAGTTACTAATCTTCATTAATTAATAGATAAAATAACTCAAATTTTTCTTGTACAAATTCATCTGAGATTGTTGATTAATTTTATACACAGGCAAAACATAATCGATACCAGGAAGGAATTGCATCAAACCTGTTAAAATAATATTAGATATTTATTTTAATTATTACAATTTCAAGAGCACAGTTGAGAGAAATTTTGTTGGCAATATGTAATTTGTGATGAAACAGTTTCTCAATAACCTATGTAGTCACCAAACTGTTTTATGTAGGCATCCAATCATATATTGTTTATCTATCAAGGATAACTGTCAAATCTTTTGCACCTTTTTAATAAGATTAACAATGATTGCTACAGAATGAGATAAAAATGAAAGTGACATGACTAGGTGCAATAAAATTTCAGTTGCTATATAACTGCTGTCATACAACACTACAAATACAAAGCAATTTTCCTTTTTATCTATAAAAAGTTTTTTTTGTTGTTATCCACAATTCTAAGCAAATACTTCTTGGTGAATCAAGTAGAAGTTATTCCATCATCAAATGGGAAGTGCAGAAGTTTGATGTTTCAAGTTCGACATTAGCCTATTAGATTTCAGAAATGTATGCTATGTTAGTAGTAAAAAAAAAAAAAAAAAAAAAAAAATGTATATACAGAATGTAATCTTCTATGTGGATAAGAAAATATAGAGTTCAAATGCAGAAAGTTACTGCAAAATGCTGAAGGATTGTCAGGTATGGAAATACATAATGAAAGATAGTATTGGAAAAATTTTTAAGTAATCAAAAAATTACCTTTCAACAATCTGAGATTTTGCACTATCCCATCTATTTACAAGTTTTTGTAAATCTTTTTCAAATTTATTTACATCAGCGATGTTCGACTGTTTTGATCTTATACGCAGCATTAATTCTCTCAATTTCCTTGATGACTCTTGTGCTTCATCAATAATATTTTGAGATGCCTGCATATCTTCCTGAAATGACTAATTTAACACAAAATATTATTAAACAATAAAATAATAATAATAATAATTAATTGACAAATGACATTTTATAAATATTTAAAGTATAACAACATAAGGAATTAAGAATTATTACTATAATTAGTTAAAAAATGAAAAAATTATGATAATATTTTGTTGTACAATATAAAAATAGCTCAGTTTTTAAAAATAATTTACACTAAAAATTTTAATTAACTTTGAATGTCTTTTCTCAATTTTATATTGTTACTATATATATACATAAAAGTTGTGTAATAATATATATTCATAAAAGTTGTGTTCTTGTACGTTTCTTTCATAACATTTAAGAAAAGTATAAATAAATAAAATCTGATTAACTTTGAATATATACAACTATCTAAACTTTTAAAATTGTATTTTAGGAAAATATTTGTTCATAAAAATCAAAATTATCAATATACATTAAAATTTTTATTTTATGTATTAGCATTGGATATATTCTGTAATCATTATTAATAAAAAAAAATTTAATAATTATTTAAAACATATAATACATTTAAAAAATTCCATTTATTAAAATGAAACTATTAAAAATATATTTAAAATATCAAAGATTTAAAAGAATAGATAAACTTACTAAAAGATCATCATGAACTTTTTGTAGATCAATCAAATTTGATGACATATTATGACAAGATGCTAATTTAACTTCAATGTTTGACACAGTTTGAGTGGTTTCATTTAATCGATGAAGACCAACTTCCACAGTTTTTAATCTACAAAGTATAGAAATAATATCAACAAAAATTTAACAAGAAACATTCTCACATTTTAATAATTAAATATATTAAAAATAATATTGATTTATAAAAAGAGTGAAAAAATGTGGAGTTCTTACCCCAAAAATAGAACATCCTTACTAACTATCATAATTCTCAATAGATTATAAATCTAGCAATTGTAAAAAATTATTAAAAGGAACAATCCTATGATATAGAGATAATGATTAAAATTATTTAAAATGGTTTATAAACTGCTAATAAAACATTTTCCAATAAAGGACACAATATTTTTAATTTAAACAAACTAGCAGGATAAAATCAATCTAGAGTTATTATTAATAAATTATATTAAAAGATTTTGGGATAATATGGGATAAAAATTAAATGCACTAATGCTGAAAGAAAGTTTTGTAAGATAAATGAAACATGGCATACTACTTTTAAAAAGGTTTTTGACAGTCCATTAAGCATTAATTATATAAAAATATAGACAAATATTTCTTACAATTCTGCATATTTCTGAATATAAAAGTATTCAATATTTGATGAAAAACATTTCTGTTCAGCTTTTATTTAATATGTATAAACATACTTTTCTATAAACAAATTTGAAAGTTCCCATATCCTGTCCCAAGTTTGAACAAGAGTGTCATATTTCATCTGTAAAGCTGTTGTCTTTTTTATTTGTATTTTTGAAAGCTTGACAGTTTCATTAATTTGGTCTTCCAAGGTTCTTAAGTTGATATCAAAATCCTACAGAATAAAATATAGTTAATAAATGAAAAATTTAATTAGTTTAAATCAAAATGAATCAGATGATTGAAATTTACTAACTTTATGTTCAATAACAAGATTTTGCAATGTATCTAAATCCCATATAATATGTGCTTGCAATTTATTTTTTAGTGTTTTTCCTTTTCATTCAATGAATTTTGAAGTCCAAATATAGTATCAGAAAGTTTCCTTCCAGCACTTTTAGGAGATTTTTCACCTAGAGAAACAAAAATTACAAAGAAGAAAGCAAAATGTTAATCAGTAGTAAGCAAACATGAACTGTTCTTAATCTATATAGTTTGTTTCAATTATTTTATTGAGTTATAAATTTAATACATTATTACAGTCTTATTACAATGATTTTACAATATTTTCAACACAGACCTAAAAATTTGAAATAAATTATTATTAACTTTATACAAGAAATTGCATATTATTACATAAATTGAGTATAAAATACAAGATACAATATACATGAAAAATTCCTTCAATATATTTGTAATTTTAATATTTATTCCTAATTCAATTAGTTTTTAGAACATATATAAATTAAATTGTTTGTTTAACAATCCATATGCTATTTTCTTTAGTTACAATAAATGATATAGAAGGATAACATGCGTTAAAAATTAAAAATTTAGGGAATATTTTAAAGCTCTTCAATTTTTTTTCTCTTTGTAATGCATTATTAACCATCACTTTTAAGGGGAAGGTAAACATATATATATATATATATATATATTTTTTTTTTTTTTTGTTCAGTGAAAAATAAAAGCATACAAGAAATAATATAAATATAATAAACCTTTTAAGTGATTAATATAGTGTTTTATCTGCTTTAAAATTTAGAAACTCTTTAAAAGATGACCACAAATATCATTTTTTACAATCAATCTTCAATTACTTATTCCACAAATATTATGAAATTTATTTCTAAATAACAGTTTAATGCATTCTGTTTTACAACAGAATGCATTAAACAGTTATTTGATTTAATAAATATCAAACTTATAACAATCATTTACATAGCTGGATATCCTTATACATAAAAAAAAATTGGGAAATAATACATGAAAGTTCATTGAGTGAACAGCAAAATCATTTAAATAATCATTCAGCACAAAAATTTAAATAAAAAACTTAAATATTTTTTGATGGCATCAAAACATGCTTTATAAACTGCTCCTAAATCCAAAATATTAAAGGAATCCCGGATTTTAAGAATAATTAATAAAGTTTTATATTTTTTTAATTTAATTTTAAAATGTAAAATTTACAATTAAAAAAAAATTTCAATTCAAAATGTCATCAAATGTAATTTATTGACTACATAACATAAAAAATAAAATCTGTTTGTTATTTTGATACAAACAGGAATTAAAAAAAAAAAAAACATTTACTTTCATCTTCAGCCACTTTTTTCAGTAATGAATCAAACAAAATGTTACACTGTTCCATTTCTTGCTTCAACTTTACAAGACTTGGATCAGCATCCACACTTCACTGATTAGTTTAAGAGCATCAGAATTTAATGCATTCATTATAGATTCTCGTTGTGTCACATCCATGCTCGAAACTGCAAAAATAATATACATACTTTAAAATCAAAATTTACAAAAATGCTTTTTGAAAGTGCCTGTATTTTTTTCTATAAAAATGTTTAAAACTAAATAAAACATTTTTGATACTTACATGAGACAAGTCCCATGTCTTCACAACTTTAATGGTTATAAGAATAAGATTTTGACGTAACTTCTTTTTCTTTTGTGTCCATATTAATAGAAGATCATCATAGCGTTTTTTTAGGCTGTAAAATATATTCTGGATTATACAAAAAGTAGTACAAAAATGTTTTTATCAAAAAATCTTATATTGTTGAATTTGATATGAAAAAAAAAAAGCGAAAAATTAAAAGTTTACTACTAAATGCTTCTCTAACATTCCAATAATTCATCAGATTCATTAACAGGTCCAAAACAAATAATCATAATATGATAATGAATGACAATAGCAGTTGAATGAATGGTACTAGCCTTTCTTTTTCCTTAAAAATTCAATCTGGATGCCTTTTTTCATTTTTCTGATATTAGTTTTAATAAACAGAGATCAAGCACACATCGGAAGAAGTATACAAATTTCAAATTCAAACTTTTAGAAATCTAATTTTACTTTTCTCTATCTATTTTCATACATTTTTTCTCAATTGTTTAAAGATAAAACTTAATACATTTTGACATGAATGTTTGTTTTAATGCAAATATTTGTAGCATTTTTGATTCACTGATCCCTTATCATATAAGGTGAAGGTTTTGGATGTCATCTGTAAATGTTATTTTTAGATACATAAATTAAAGTTATGTAAACCAGTTATATAAAAATATTATAAAAATGTTTTTAAAAATATAATATATTAATATATGTGCACAGGGACTTTTGTTAATATACTCATAGGAAACACCCACTAAGTAGTATTTTGATTTTATCACCAACAAAAAATAATTGTAGATTGGGTTTAGTTTTTTTGTTTGACGACACATGGACGAGTACGGCCAAAACTGCACCAGACACTTTGTAATGCTTAATGACAAAGGCGAGTTTCTTAAAATCAATTAAAATGTATTTCACTCAAATATTTACTGCAAATAACTCAATAAAAGTTGTTTTAAAAATTAAGAAATTTACAATTCATGAGATTAAATACAAAACTGTAACAGTGTACAAATATAATACAATTAAATTAAAATGGTATCAGTGATAAATTAGCATTTCCACATTATATTCCGCCACATCGCCATTATAAGAAGAAATCTCCATTACCTACATACACCTACCTACATTACCTATACCTGACACTGTTTATGGATTCTAATGCTGATTAAGTCAGTATTAATATTTGCTTTATAAATATTTTAAAATTAAAAACTACATCTTATGATTACTATTTATTTTTATCTGTTTCCTTTTTTATTTTCTTCAAATAAAATTTTCTTTTGAATTCTTTTGTCTTTGAGGTGTCCCAAATTGTGTTTATGGAACAGATATAAAATTGACAAAGATAAAATATTTGGGTTTTGCTGTAGGTAGCAGTTTCCATTTTTTGTAGTTAGATAAATTGCTCTAGTAATATAGTTGTCAGATATAATGGAAGTAGATCGAACAATTTTGAAAGAAAAAAGAGTTGGCTTTATTCTGAGTATTTCCATACAACAGGCTGAACACTGCTAAGGTTGTTTTTTCTCCTATTCCAGATAAGATATTTTCTGAGTAACTAATAATTTTCTTTTGTTAATTACACTGAGGCAAGGATTTCAAATTTGAAGGGAAATTTTGTTGACAATTTAAATATTTAGAGTTTGGTGGATAATCTGTACAAATATGACAAGCAGTTGTACAATTGAACAGGTTTATTAATAATGGAAATCATTTTGAGAATGCCCGTATTTCTATAATTTAAAACATCATATTGGATACAGAATGTAAAGTCGCACATAGGATGAAAGCAATACTTTATAACTATTTATGTTTTTTTGGGCATAATCATATTCCTTTTCAAAGTTTTTATTTCTGATAAAGTTATCTTTTGGATATTTAATTCTGCTAGAAAAATTTCGCGAAAAGTATTCAAAAATCCTACTTTAACAGTAATTTAATGTTCTGTGAACTTGATGAGGTCTGCGATTTTGATCGGGCAGATGTATATATTTTTATAAAAAGTTACTAGATTTTAGACCTGCAACCCTTACCAAAACAACTGCAATCTATTTCTTACCTTCAACCCCTTACATACATTAAAATGGGGTGCACATGGGTGACAAACTAAATTCTTTGTTAGGGGCAGATAAAATTAAAATTTGGAAAAACGTGAATGTCCCTTTCTGAAAAGATATTAATAAGGTGAAAACCAGTAATTCTTTCAGATAATTATATTGCAGTGAATATAGGCATGAAGTTTTAGAAAGAAAAGAAAAGAATACAAGCAATTTGAAAATAAATTAAGTTCCATCATCGAATCCTCTCCAGTTATAATGTAAATTATCAGATTCCTTTTTACTTCTTTTTTACTTCCTTCTTTTAGTGCACTCTCTATCATGGAAATCAATTTCGGAAATTAAACTCTTGTAATAATAATGATCTGGACCTATATGGCTACGACCTCTTAGATTATCTCCACCCTTGGTGGGATACCAAAAAGTAATCCATTGCAACTTCAACCTAGAAAGATTTATAACTGCAAACTGAATGATATATATACGAAAACCTAATATGTCACCTGAGTATCTGCAGCCAGATCTAAAGAAATGAGAGATAAAAGACTAACGAACAAAACCAATTGGCAGGATTCCTTTCTCCAATGATGTAAACCAGGCTTAGCAATACATGGGTTAAAATATTGGTATCACTATTAAAATCACATCAAATCATATGAGTTAAACAAACATTTATGTTGATATTTATATCTTATAAGATCAAATTTTGAAAGTAGAACATACACTCATGTCCATAAATTAAGGATAATGAAGTTCAGGCAAAGAAAGAGACAGAAGCAAAACAAATTTGGCTTATTTGTAAAGTCTATTTAATAAACAAAAGGTAAAGAGCAAAAAAAGATGCTATATGTTTGACATAATTACTAAAAATTGCGATTTTTACTCCTGGAGCAAATTTCAAAAAAGAATTTATTTACAAAAAACAGTATAACATGGTTAGTATGATGGTTAATATGGAGTATGTCTCTGGACGATGCAATACAGGCCTTACAACGCCTAGGCATGCTGAGTATCAAATTATCAATCTGCTCTTGGGGAATATTACACCACTCATCAAGCAATGCCCTCCGAAGTTCCTGTTGACAGGTGGCAGGGGGTTGACGGGCTGCAATTCGTCGGCCAAGCATATCCCACACACGCTCTATTGGATTCAAGTTCGGTGAGTATGCTGGCCAATCCATACGGGTGATATCCTCTAATTGAAGGCATTCGTCTACAATGTTTGCAAGGTGAGGACGGGCGTTGTCATCCATAAACAGAAATTCAGCACCCATGGCGCCCCGAAACAAACGTGCATGTTGTTCCAGAATGACATCCCGATAGATGTGGCCTGTCATCGTTACACTCTGAACATGCAGGTCAGTTCTGGAACCAAGAATAATTCCTCCCCAAACGATCCATCCGGTACCACCGTAACGGTGTCGTTCAATGGTGTTCTCTTGGTGGTAACGGGTACCTGGCGCTCTCCATATGAAAGTCCGACGAGAATCAGACTGCAAACTAAACCTGGACTCGTCAGAAAACATCACACAAGACCACTGTTGCGGTGTCCACAATGCATGCTCTCTACTCCAGGTTAATCGCAGGCGACTGTGAGTTACGGTAAGTGGAACACATCTGACAGGCCTACGAGAATATAGACCAATGTGCCCTAAGCGTCTGTACACGGTCTGCCTTGAAACTGTCGTACCGGTAGCTGAAGAGAGCTGACGAGACCGGTCTGATGCTGTGCTCCGTCTGTTTCTTTTGGCAGTAACTGCCAAATACCGGCCCTCATTCGGCGTTGTAACTCGGGGGCGACCTGTGCTTGTAACATCTACTCACATTACCATCATCTTGGAATCGTTGTCAAAGCCTGGAGATGACACTCTGGGCGATTCCAAGTTCCTCGGATACTTCCAGCTGGGTACGTCCACATTTCAGTCGTCCGATAATTCTACCACGTAAAAATCATCCAAATGCTTCCTTTGTGCCATAACTATGCGGTTATTGCACTGAAAGGCTTTTAAAGCGCTTGTGAACAATTTTACTTCTTTGCCACCATTCCTTATATACCCCTCTCTTACACTCGTCATTGTGACGTACTATCCGCGCCATCTGGTGGTTTCCTGTAATTTGCATATTCTTCTTCAAGATGTGTGTGATAATTCTACAGGTGAAATTTTTATTTTAGAGTTCAATTTCTGTGTGATTCTAAATTATCCTTAATTTATGGACATGAGTGTACATTATATATATATAATGCATGAAGATAATGAGTTGTAAAAAAAAAAATGAAAGTAATGTGGGATGCAGCCTTGACAATAAAAATAAATAAGGAGAACATAAAGCAATGAAAGCAAAGATCACTTGGGGCACATGCCCAGTTGTGTAAAAGCCATACACATCTGAAGGAAATGTAATTCCTGAGAAAAATATGTATGAGATCATGAGTTATGACAGTATGAAATTCATGAGGTTTGCAGTTTCAAAGATGTAATTCTGTACTAATTTATTTCATGTATTTAAATGAGAATGAAATATTAGTTTTTTAATTATTTCTAAAAATAAAAATAATTTTGTTCGTCGAATCTCACAGAAGCCCAAGTACTGCATGAACCCCTAGATTATTCTTTTCATGGGAAGTGATAGCTATGAAATTATCCATTATTATGCATTTGATAAAATGAAGGCTGCTATCAAATCCCTTCAAAAAATATTTTATATTACTAGTTTTATCTAACAATTTTGAAGCAATTTATTTTACTGACTTATGTTGGCTAAGAAATGAAGTTAAGTTATTTAAAGTTCGTAGATCTTTTCATATAAAACATTCACTTTAAAATGAATAAGCTTTACTATAAATAACAAGTTTTATATGCTTCTAGTTACCTTTTGAGCCAACTCAATTGCTTCAGAATTTGGTGGTGGAATAATGAAGCAAACACCAGGAACTACAGCATCCTTTCCATTTGGTGAAGTAATCTTAAAAATATTATAGACAAATGATTATTTGAAAGAAAAGAAAAATGCAGTAATAGAAAATTTATATGTCAGTTAAGAAGTTATTGCTCTATCACTGAAGTTCAGCATTCAAATTTTATGAAAAAAATTCGATTATAACTTGCTTTTTGTGTATAAATAAGAATGAAAAATGAAAGAAAAAAATATCTGAATAACATATGAGATTCTAGAATCAAAAATGTAATTTAAAAAGGATCATTTAATATTCTAATATACACAAGATAAAATATTTATTTATTAAAATAAATATATCATTATAGTTAACTACTATTTATTAAGTGCGTTAAGAATAAATCAACAATATTTTTTTCTATATTTCATTATCATTAAAAAATTTGTTTTTTATGTTCTGTGTTTATATATTTAAAAGATCTTAATAACACAACATTTCATTAATCACATTCATTAATTTAGTTCTTAAATTTTAAATAAAACTGATTACAAAATATGCTAAAATAACTAAAACAGGAAACAACTGACAGTTATGTGTAATAAAAATAAATGCAATAATGAATGGAATATATCTTAAATTATTTTTTAAAAATCTTAAGAAGCCTAATACTATTAAAATTCCTAACAGGGAATTAAATGTAAGCTTAAATAATAAACGTATTTGTCAACAGTGCACAACAATATGAAACATTTTAAAAATGATAAAATATTTTTTGAAAAACTAACAATAGAAATTTTCTCATAATACAAACAGCATTTTCATCATCCTGCAGATACATGAATTTTTTTTCTTGTATAATGTATATCAACATTTCAATCAATGGGTCTAAAAAAATTATGTGGTGGCTTTAAACTCTAAAAACATATGAGTTCCGCATTATTTTTGATTGTGAATTTTACAATACATTTTGATGGTTTGCTCCAAACAGAGGAAAATTAAACTCAACAACTTATCTCATCAAGTTAGTCAAAAGACAATTTGAATTTTGTGGTTATAACAAATGTACAATAGAAATCACTGTAAAAACACAATATAAAAATTTATTCAAAATAACAAATATTTTCATAGAAATATTTAAATTTAATATATCTGAATAATATATCTAACTAATACTTTTAATAATAATTCTAAGAAATGAAGGATAAAAAAACAAATTTTTACTTCCTGTACATAAGCTAACAAAGACATGGATATAATAAAATAATGAAAATTTATTAAAGTTAACTGATTAAAAAACTTAGTTGCAGATTTTTAGAAAAAGTATACCTTCCACATCATTTTATGAGATATTTCTTTCAAGAAACATTTATCATCCTTTGACATGGTAATCTAAAATAATAATATTGGTTTTTATGAAAAAAAATGTTTTATATACACATGATCTTCGTTAAAAACATTTTTTTTTAACAATAGCAAGAAGTTTTCTTAATTGTTTTAAAAAAGTAGTTTGACAGATTATTAAAATTTGAAATAAAACCAGTTTGTATGATAAAAATGACATTCAAGAAAAAGTGAAATTTAAAATATGATAGTTCAGACCTTTTCTACAAGTATACCAGATAAAAATTTTGACCTTTAAAAGAGTAAATTTTGAGCAATAAATAATATATAATAATATATATATCATTTATTGCTCGTATAAATAATATATAATAAATTATATATATATATTTATATATATTGAACAAAAAATTAAAAAATTATTTCTAAGAATAAATATGCTAAACACTTTATAAGCAAATATAATACTCAAATTTAAAAAAAAAAATATTTTTGTTACTTAAAATTCTTTAAACAGTCCTTAAAGAAACAAACAATTTAGGATATGCCCAAACAAATAAAAAAATATTTTGACAATAATTAAATTTTAAGAGTCTGCATTCTTTATAAAACTTTACTTACATCAGAAGATTTATAACTGCATATAGCCACAATTGGCAAGGATTTGGTTGGTTGCACTTTTCCGAAGTTTTAAAGGAAGTATCTCAGCGGAACGTGAAAATAAGCTATGCATTTTATCATTAAATTTAGTAAGATCATCTTTCAATGAATCCATTTGTTTAAGATATCGTTCTCCCTCATCAATTGATGTTACAGTCTTGTTAAATGTTGTATTGAGTTTGTCTTCCATCTTTTGACAAACTGCTCACATTCTCGTGCTTCTTTGAAAAACTGGAAAAAATGCAAAAACTATTAGCATTGTTTTATTTAGCACGAGACATACATGCAAACAAAAAAAATCTGTTTAACAGTTTAAAATGTTTGGTTATTTCAGATATTTTTTTTAATTAAATAACTACTAGTTTTTTAACACAGTAGCTACTGAGTACATATGAACATATAACACACAAAGCTATATGTTAAATAATGTTTACTAAAATATAAGTTAATTTACAATCATGGCTTGAATGTAGCATTAAGTTGCTAATATTTTCATATTCATTTAGATGTAAAGTTAGTAAAGTTGTAATTATTTTGGAGAGAAACCCTTTATATTCTTCAAACTATAATTGTTTATTAATTTTTTCTATCTACTTCATTGAGACGTTCTATAATTTTAAATGAAACACAATTAAATGGAAAAATTTATAAAGTTATCACAATTATTTATGTATCCTGAGTTTACTAAAAAAAATCAGCATTTGTTAAAAGAGAAAGTATGTAATGAGTGGCATTATTAATTACAAACACAAATTTTTTAACTTTTGATTTAAAAAATAAATATGCAAAATTGTACATGATTATACATGCTTTTATTGTGAAACAAAAGTCTATTAATTATTGACTATATATTTATAATGATTTATGCATAACTATTAATGATAAATAAAACCTATATTAAAATGAAAAAACTTCAAATCTAACCTGATGATAAATCTGAGCATAGCGTAGGTGCACTTCTAAACAAAATGTGAGTTGTAAAAAGCCAAGACCATTGATTTTGCATATTTTTCAGAAATCCCTGAAAAGCAAAATATAAAAATAACAATACAAAACTTAGCTTATGACTATAACTATAATGAATATAGTAAGTATTTTATGATTTTGAGAGTACTGTAAATTTGTATATTATTATTTTTTTTACCTTACTATTCTTTACTAAACCACAGTTAGATAATTCTAGATAAAAAAGCAAACTAGGAAGCATAAATCTCAAACTTAAATCAAATCAGAAATAAAATTTTCATAAAATTCATTCTTAAAATTTTTATTCAATTTAACTTTCACATGTTTTAAAATTAATTTTAAATATATATCAGAATTATTTAAATCGTATGAAATAAAATGAAACAATTTTATTTCTATAAAAGCATTTAAAATCTTGCTATAAACTGATTATCCAAAATTACAATTTGATTTCTGGCACATAATTTTGCCTATTCTGACAGTCATAGTTCATGAGAGTTCAAACATTTTAGACAATTTGGGTTCACTTATATCGTTTTAATATTATGAAGAAGAATTTTTTGTTTGTTGGTTGTTTTCATGTTTGTCATTCATTCCAACATGATAATCTGCTGTCATATTGCATAATCTGTTAAACATCGGTTTAATGACTTAAGTAGGGAAAGCATCAAGAATTTATCCTCCTGCTGTTCATCTAATAGAACTTTTCAGGTTAAACTAGAACTCAGATTAAGATCCTTGCAAGCGCATCTTACTTTTATGTAATAAATAGCTTCCACGTTGAAAATGAAATGTCAGAAATTGTTATTGGAATATTACCAAAAACTGATTGACAGTATAACTAAAAGAGTAGGAAGTGTATTTGCAAAAGAAAAAAAAAAAAAAAAAGGTGGCTTACATCATACTGTTTTTTTAATAAAAAAAAAATTTCTCAAATGCTTAAGTGTCAAGAAACTTTTTTTTCAACATAAGATGTATGCATATGTGCATTGGGGGACACTTTTCTTAGGTTTAAAATTTTAAAACTCAGGAATATCTCTGCTGTTATGTAAGTAATATCGTCACAGATACATGGAAAAAAATTAACAGTGGTATACACTATGAGTGTGGTATGAGAGTGGTATGCAATATCATGTATGCACATATCAAAGAGCATCTTAAAAGAATGCTAAATTCATCTTCATAGCAAAAACTATTAAAGAGGCTAACTTATTTTTAAAAAAGTAGACATAATCATACTTCAACAATTTTTATGGCAGGATGTTTTTGAAGCAAAAGACTTTCTCCCTACTTTGAACAGCATTAAACTGAATTTCCCTTTTTTCTAAATCATTTGTCAGAGTCTGAAAAATAAAAAAAAAGTAAACGTGAGTAGCATTATAAAAAACAATAAATAGTATGAAAATGATTCTAATATTAATATATTTAATGAAAATTCACTTTAACAGTAAAACATAACTAACTATCTCTTTTGAGATTTTCTCAGTTTAAACTTGTTGAAAATAATTTATAAATTTACAGTCCCTCTCCTATTTAATACTTTATATTTATGCAGACTTATATTGGAATATTTTTAAATGCAGATATGCTTTCAAACTGGACAAAAAAAAAAAAAAAAATTATCTTAAAAATATTTTAATTATAAATGGGGTGAGGGCCATTTCAGATTATCTTAGATTTATCATATTTATTTATAAGTGTTATATTTTTGAATACCTGATCAAAAAGCTTCCATGATCATAAAAAAAAAAAATCAAAAGGTTTTGTTTAAAAGTCACATTTCTTCAATTCTACAAATATGTTTACCAAACTTCATAAACATCTTCAACCCAATAAAAATATACTATTTTAAAATAAACTTTATATTTTATTATATTATTAATAATTATATGCATATTATTAAATAAACAAAATGGCATATTAATTTTATAGTGAAAAATAAGGCTATTTTATATGTATGTTTTAAAAACAATGTGTTAATTTAAATATTTATAGCAAGCTTATTTTAAAATCAATAGCATTTCATGCTCTTATATATCTGAGCAAACATACTTTTTAAAAGAAATTCCTGCATAAAAGAAGAAAAGGAAATCCAAGTCTAGTACCTCCTGGTGGAGTTCCAGTTCAGTAAGATTCAAATTTTTGGCACTCCAATCCCGTGTAATTTCAGCTTCTTCTTTATCACTCATCCATTTTAGTTCTCTAGAAGCTGACTGAACAAAATCCAGTAAAGATTCTAAATCTTGCTGTTTTTTAGAAGAATAAGACTAAAAATAATAACAATAAATAATAAATAAATACAATAATGAAATGTATAAGAACAATCAATACATAAATGAAATGGATTTAAAATATGAATAAATTACGAAGGGAAGAAAATTTTCATGATTACTATTAAACAATCCCAAGTAAATTACTTATTACTTAGTAAAAATCTTACTGATCATTTGTTGGAGAAAGTTTTCCAAGGGATTCCGGTAGTTGATAAAGTAAAAGTATTATATTCTCCTCAAAAATTTTATTTTTTTTTTTATAAAATTTATTTTATGTAGACAGTACTACAATGTTACATGAATTTCATTTCTTTAAGGAAGTTAACGATTATCTAAGCTGCGAGTTAGATAGTTTTGATCTGCTGAATGTTATAAGTACAAGAAATTAAATATTTATTACATGAGCAATCTGTTGATATTTCACTTCTAATAACTGTATTCAGTTACTAAAAGTAAAATGATAAGTTGAATGAATGAAAAAAGTAGCACAAACTTATGCTTCTAAGAATACATGAAAAAATGGCAGACAGAAAAATTTTAGATTGCTGAAAACAGATATAATATTGGATACATTTTTTTTCTTCTATAACACTGTTCTTAATTTGTCTGATAGAACAGAATACAATCATAAAAATATGCTGAAATATAGTAAAATGGAAGGAACATAAAGATAAACCAGCATATTTGATATATAATATTTATCTAAAAATTATTTGAATTTTATTTAAGTTTTTTAAATTGCAACAGATTTCAAAAGTGTCTCAATTCAGTGAGAAAATTTCTAAATTCATTATTCTGTCTTTAATGTTGGTATACTATTCTGTCTTTAATGTTTAATGTTGCTATACTATTCTGTCTTTAATGTTTAATGTTACTAAATATTTATAATTCAGAATGAAGTTAAACACACTGACAGTAAAATGTTTTTAAATTTTTTTTTTTAATTTTTCTTTTAGATAGTTAAAATGATTTACGATTTTGGAGCACGGTAAAAATATTTACAAATCGGCAACAATGAGAATTTACACAATTTTTGGATTCATTCTTCATAAATATTTTTGAGTGAACTTTTAAAATTTTTATTCAAAATAATAGGGATTACTATGCAGGGATTTCTATGTAAGGGTCTACATTTCATGATTTTATCACATGAAATGTGTATCAGGTCAAGGGTAGAAAAAACAGAATGGTGGAACTTGTTCTTTTGGTGCAAAAGAAAGATGCCACATAATCATTGGATTCTTGATTTTTAGCAAGAACACAAACAAGGAAGTGTTTAATAATTAAATTCAATTTCATTAAGGCATATCATACCTTCTTAAGGCATTGATAATTTAATGCATTCCTGACAACTGAAAAAAATATTAATTTATCAATATTTGTGATATTGAAAATAAAATGATCACATGAATTTTCTTAGTTTTGGTATTGTATGTAGAACATCAAATGTAAAAAAAAAGTCTTCTCATTTTCATTGTATTTTTCATTTGTACAATATGTAAAATGTAAGCTAGGTGTACTTTTAATTGAAAAATTATAAAATTGCCAGGGGATTGATTATGTGATCCACATTGAGTCTTTGTGAAATTGTTTTGTTGCAAGTCTGTTCACAGTACTTGCAACATTACCACTGTATGAACTTTTAACCATGTAAACTGATAAAGAAAATGCCTCATGGCACTAATGGTGAAATCATCTTATGTGTGAACATATTTAGAAAGTTCTTTCGATTTTTACACTGAGCATCAAATCCATCTTAAAAAGTAATATATTTTGCTGATATGATTAGATTAGATTGAGATTTTTTTTTTTCCAGTGCCTACAATAAGACAAGTTTGAAACAAACGAAATTCTGGGCAATATTAAGTATGCTTCAAACGTTCTGAAATCTGAATGTAACTGAAATGCTTTTTATCTTGTGAAATACAGCAAAAAGGATGATGAATAACCTAAGTATTAGTCCAATTATATGATTGTACCATATTTAGTAGTATAAAGAGCAATTTTAAGAAAAATCAAATCAATCAAATTAACATATACATAAAAAACTTTTAGCTGTTAATCATGTTTAAATAATGGTTCTGTAGTGTCTTCCTTTTTCTATTGATGTCTGAATATGTTTCATGATATTCAGTTTTTGCTGTAGAAGTTAATGCACATTTCAGATCATGAATCAATATTATAGATTTTTACATCTATCTACTTTAATGAGACAGCTTGGCGACACATGAAATTCTTTCTAAAACAAATGTTATTTTATAAATTAATTTTACTTTAATAAGCACCTCGTATACTCACTTTTTATTTTTTTAAAAGTTTAATCTGCCATATATATCTGTAAATAAATGCTATAAAATACCATTTTTTTAAAAAAATTTTTATGTCCATAAGTCAGTCCAAAAAAAACAAAAAAACAAAAAAAAAAAACAGAGAAATTACCACAGTGATGAAACTGAATTTCAAAAATAACACAACATTTAACTGATACATACACACATACATATATATATAACATTCAGTTTGATGTGCAAATGTTATATAACGATAAATATTTTATATCCTATTTTAAATGCAATTTAATAAGAATTTAAGAATCCATAAAAAAAGTCCATTCTGGATTAATGACACATTCTAACAGAAAATAAATATTTTTAATACTTACAACAAGATTATTATAATTTTCTTCAACTTTAGCTATTTCTTCAGCATTAATTTCTTTGGAACTCTAAGAAAAATTTTAATAAACCATTTTAATTTCAATTTCTAAAAGATATTCAGATTATCTTACCAGTTATTTTGAAATATGTAATTTATTCTTCTTATCAACTATTTAATAACATAATTTTTAAAAAAAGCATACACAACTTTATTAAATAAAAGAGCAAAAAAAATTTAAAATTAATGTTTAATACCTTTTGTGAGATAGATGATACAATTTTCTTTTTTTTCTTGTATTGTTCAATTGTTTTAGATTCTGCTTTTCGTTTGCTCAAGATTTGCTTTGATAGACTGATAATCAGTTCCAAATTCAATGCAATCAATACGTTTCTAAAAATCGAATAAAAAATTATTTATTTTAACAAATAATTTTTAACTGCAATAAAAGAGAACAGAACAAATTTTTAAAATAAAAATAAATTTTAAAATAAAACTCAACAGATTCTATTATGTTGCTGAAATACATACGTGCTTCTTTTCAATCAATCAATATGTTCTTTTAATGATGCAGTTTGCCTAATAACTTCTGTCACTTTTTCAGCAGATATATTTCTTTGTTTAACTACTTTTTTTTGGCATCTTCATTTTTTTTTCTGAGCGTTCTACAAGTAATACCAGTAAATTAGACTGGAAAACCGTCTTTAAATGTTGATATCTTTTTTAGTAATGATTCTAGTCTGTAACAAACAAAAATGGAAATTACAGAATGAATAACAATTAAAGTAATTCAAAGAATAACACATTTCTCTGCAAAATATTATCATAATTTCCTGCCAATAATATGCTAAAAAACGTTAGAATTTGTTTGAACAGATACAGGCCTTCGCATCTGTATCTGCTACTGCCTATGGAAATATTTTCTCTCTACCTCACTTTTTTTTTTTTTTTTTTTTTTGTAAAAATTAATTCCAAAATTTGCCATTTGAATGTGTTTTCTTTTCAAAGATTATACCAGGAACTTCGAGATTATTCTTGTATTAATTTTTGCCATGGTTCTAAAAACACTATTGAATGTAAAATAATATATGAAATTATTTAGACATCCACATTAAAAAGGGGTACAAGTATAAAAATAAAATTTTATTGATACATAATATATTTAAGAAACTAAGTGAACAGAAACGAATTGCCTATAGATTATATGCCACTATGTATTATATATAAAGAAATTGTGACTGCAGATTATACACGAAGTCATTTTAAGGTATGAAGTTATGGTAATATTTTTATATTTGAAAAATAATTTTCAATTAGAAAAAAAATATAATTTACAATATTAACATACTTTTGAAATATCATAGATATTTTTAAAAAAATATTAGTCACAGTTTTTAAAGAATCTTTTATAAAAAACAAAACAAGATTTTACGTGATTAAAATTAAAAAAGAAAAATAATTTTTGTTTTACATATTAAATCATAGAAAATAACGAAATAAGGCATTTTAATTTAATGTAAGATAACGTTTATAAATGTTTAACATATTTGAATGGAATAAGAAAAATACATTTAAACCAGACAATAACGATACTGGCTTAAATTTTAGTGAGGGAATTTTAAAAAGTGAACTGTCACCTCAACTTTAATTCCGCAGTTTGATGGTAATTTTTTTCCTCAAATACACTGCAATCCTTCTGTAATGATTTCAAAATATCTTCTATTGCTTTAAGATCACTTTCTATTTGATCACAGTTATGCTTGGCATCAACAAAATGAAGTCTCTGAATTCTTTTTTCTTCCTAAATGTAAAAGAAAATAAAGTATAGTTAATAACAGCTTAACACGCCTTACTAGCAGTTTAGTAAAGAATGTATCCAAAACACACATTATTTAGATATCGAAAATTTATTTACGCCATGTGAATGCTTTAAATTTAAATATAAAGATCTTCATTTTTGTTAATTATTAACTAACCAGGTAACAAAATTTTTCTTACATCACCAAAACGTTTTATTGGATTCATCTTTATTCAGACACTTTTAAATCAAAAACTGTAATATCTAAGTAAACATTTATAAAAATAATAAAACAATAGATTAATAGTTTTGTCAATCAAAAGTAAATAAAGATGAAGCCCTTTATGGATGTACTAAATACACTGAAGTGACAAAAGTCATGGGAAAGCAATATGCAAATTTTCAGATGGCAGTAGCATCGCGTAGAACAGGTATAAATGCGCAGTGCTTTCGCAGAGCTTTCATTTCTGTTCAAGTTATTCATGTAAAGAGGTTTTGACGTGATGATGACCGCACGACGGGAATTAACAGACTTTGAACGCGGAATGTTAGTTGGAGCTAGACGCATGGGTCATGCCATTTCGGAAATCGTTAGGGAATTCAACATTCCCAGATCCACTGTGTCAGAGTGTGCCGAGAGTATGAAATTTCAGGCATAACATCCCACCATGGACAGCGCAGTGGTCGACCGCCTGCACTTAACGACCGAGACCGGCGACGTCTGCAAAGAGTCGTAAATTCTAACAGACAAGCAACACTGCGTCAAATAACCGCAAAAATCAATGTGGGACGTACAAGGGACTTGTCTGTTAGAACTGTGAGGAGAAATTTGGCTTTCTTGGGCTATTCCAGCAGAAGACCGACTCGAGTGCCTTTACTGACAGAACGACATCGCTTGCAGCGACTCTCGTGGGCACGTGAGCATATCGGTTGGTCCCTAGATGAATGGAAAACCGTGGCCTGGTTCGATGAGTCACGATTTCAGTTGGTAAGAGCTGATGGTAGGGTTCGAGTGTGGCGCAGACCCCACGAAGCCATGTACCCAAACTGTCAGCAAGGCACTGTTCAAGCTGGTGGTGGCTGTTTTTCATGGCATGGACTTGGTCCTCTGGTGCGACTGGACCGAACATTGACTGGAAATGCTTATGTTCAGCTACTTGGAGATCACTTGCAGCCATTCATAGACTTCATGTACCCAAACAACGATGGGATTTTTATGGATGACAATGCGCCATGTCACCGGGCCACAACTGTTCGCGATTGGTTTGAAGAACATTCTGGACAATTCCAACGAATGATCTGGCCACCTAGATCGCCTGACATGAATCCCATCGAGCATTTATGGGACATCATCGAGAGGTCTGTTCCTGCCCCAAATCCTGCACCATCAACGCTTTCACAATTATGGACGTCTATCGAGACAGCATGGCTCAATATTCCTGCAGAAGACTTCCAACGACTTGTTGAGTCCATGTCACGTCGAGTTACTGCACTTCGCCGGGCGAAAGGAGAGCCGACACGATATTAAGAGGTATCCCATGACTTTTGTCACTTCAGTGTAATTATAGATATTTAATCTCTTGAAATAATATTTATAGGTCTCAATTTTCTAAGATTAACCAAAGCATTGACTATCAGCATAATTCAATGTAATAATTAAATTGAAAATTGAACAAATAGTTTTATAAAGTAAAATCAAATAAAAAGAAATATTTTAAAAATAAAAATGTAACTCAATGCTTCACTCATAACTCATACTTCTATTCTTCTTCTTTTTACTCATGCTTCACTTTAAAGCTTTAACAATGTTAAGGCTTTGAATTAAAAACTCTATATAGATTGGATTGAAGAAAAAAGCGTTATTGAGTCTATTGAGTGAAAAATATGAATAATTTTGTTCATCTGTTTGATTTAAATCATATTTTATTTTTTTATAGATAAATTGGCTTAAATTTGTATGTTACTCAGCTTTGTTATCCATGTGGTTAACTTCACCTTTATTTAAAGTTAAATGTATGGATTAATTATCTTAGTTCGAATTAAATTATGGAAAGAGAGGTTGTTCGAATTATACTGATTCAACTACAATAATTTTTCAACTTGTCTCTTCTTGCCAACATTGGTAAAAATAATTCACAAAAGCCTTTTGCTTTTGTCATTATTGTAATAGCATGGCTATTCGTTAACACCATTATCGTATTTAATATGATTCTGTTTTAAACAAAGTTTCCTTTCAATTTATTTTCAACAATTTTCATGAAACTTTATTCTTCTGTTATTTTTCAAAAGTCTCCTCTTTAAAGCAATTTGCTTAGGATATATTCAGTATGACACCATTTTTAACATCACCCTACAGAAATTATTTATAATTTTCAAACTTATGTTAGGCTATCCATTCATCACCATGCCAAATTTCTCTAAGTACTATTCTTAAATTTACTCTAGAATTTTAAAATGAATTCTAGAATTTTAGAATTTTTTAATATTTCCTCATTGATTTTAATAGGATATTCCTTTCATCCATCAAAAATTCTTTTCTACTCATTTCAACACTAAGTAGAAGTTTTAAAAAATGAAGAATACATATTGGTAAAATTATAAATTCCAGATTAGCATTTGAATATAACTACTAAAGCTAACAGACTTAATCTGAAAATGTATTCTGTAAAGAAAAAAATTATAGTGATTTATACAGTGATAATGCATCATTTAATGTCTTGTTTTATTATTAAATATTCTAATTATTGAATTTTATGTGATTTTTCACATTAGGAAGATTTAAATGTATTTTATACATTTCAAGCTGGAATTTTTTTGTTGATTTTTAGGTGTATAAGTTTGTATTCTTAATTATTGCAACAAATGGTTAATCGTATTTATTTTAGTTCAATAAAATCAATTTATTTCTTAAATTTAAAAAATATTGCTTTTGATGCAGTAAGCAGCATATAAATGTTGTTAAAGATAATATAAATGTTGTTTTGCCTACCATTCATATTGCCTTAGTAGCTTATGCTGCTCTAGTAGTCAACAGTTTGGTAGAAAACTTCATTTGAACAAAAAAATTTTTTTATGTTTTACGTTACCTCTAGAATTCGTTTTTCAGTATCATCTAATTTTCCATCACAGAGCTTTGATTCTCTGTTAAACTTATCAGCAAATCGTTGCAATTTCTCTAACCTAAAATAATAGTAATTATTAAATAAATTTTTTAAATGATTCTGGAAAAAAAGCAATAATAAAATTTTAAAGATAATGTTGACTAAGTAACATTTTTAAAACAGTAAATGCAATAAGAGATAATTTATTACTATATTTGAAGAATATCTTGAATTTTTTAATGACGGTAACGTTAAAACAAAATAATTTAACATGTTTTAATGCTTTTTAAAGAAAATACAAATTAAACTTGATAAATACCGGCATATTTCATCTCTAATTTTCTGATCTCTTTCCTGCAAAGCTACATTAAGTTGATTCCATGATTTTTCTACTTCTTCAATGGTTAACTCCTTCAAGAAGTCAACATGACTAGTATGACGACTGAGTTTCTGTAAATTAACAACAAAAGTTAAACAAGGTTTTACTGAAAGATAATTTTCAGCATAAAATACCAATATATGAAATTTCACTTCATGGATAAAACTTTCTATTTCTTTTAATTTTTTAAAGATCCTTTCTATATAGCTTAATTTTACTAGTAAAATATTATTTTTATATAACATATTAAATAAATTTTATGAAATTTTTAATTCTTTATCGTCACAAATTTTTAAAATTTTATCAGAAATTATTTTTGAGTATATACAAATTTTAGTATTGAAAATTTTACTAAGTATTGCATTTTCAAAATATTATTCATTCAAAATATTATTCAAGCATGTTTTATCATGCTTTTCATGTTTATCGCATTAAATATATAATTATACAGAATTTTATACACAATAAATTGTTTGTTTTTTTACATTTCGAATTATTATACTATTATATCTTCAAATTATTTTGCCGAAAGTAATCTGAAGCGGGAAAGGCATAAAAAATTTTTCGATTTTCAACCTTATAGTCCCACTGTATACTGTAATGTTTATGTTACTGACTGTTCTGTCACAAATTCTTTTATGGAATATACTTCAGGAAAGGAACCACATTTCAAAGAGAAGTGTAATATTTCGATGATCTACAGATCCCTTCCCAACATGGAGCTCAGTCGTTTACACTTTCATTTGAGGTTTCGAATGAAGCCATTCTAAAAGTTCATCAAAAAATTCTGAAGAATAATTTTGCCTCAAAAGTCACGACACTCAAACACGTGAATAACATGTGTATTACAAGGAAATCTCCTCATGTCTACTGATCATATTCATACAGTAGGATAGCAAGAACTGGCCAACATTAAAGCAATTATAAGTATTCTGGTGATTGCATTTTTCTATTTGGAAAAAATAACCACACGTTATCTGATTGATGATATATAAATTGATATAAAACTAGCAGAATTAGCCAACAAACTATAAGAGGAAAATAACTTTTATTGTTACTGAATCTCAAAGATTGACAAGCACTAAAAATCCAAAACAGCAAGCTGAATTTCAGTAGTTATTCTATAAGACCAGAATATACTAAATTGTTGCTCACTAGGCAAAAAACTACTGTATTCTTTGATAAACCCCGACAGTTACGGAATTATTTTTCATTTATTTATCCGATAGGTTAGTACAAAAATTTTTTTGTTTGCGAGAAATGTAGCAGCCTTCATACACTCTCATCTTGTACTTCAGATTTCCTTAAGTGTATTCAGTGTAGCTACTCCCATAAAACGACATGCTAAATCATCAGTCCTTTATTAACTATTCATGAACTATTTTTACATAATAACAAGCAAATCTATACTATTTCTCATAAACCTCCACAACCCAGGTGGAATTCACAGTGTGAAAATCTACTACATAGTAAAAGTAATCTTTTACATAAATCCCGAACTCAGCTTTCCAGAAATCTGTGGATCGCATGTAAGAAGATTTCAGTTACTCTCCGTCGTTCAATATTTGAACTGAAAAGAAAGTTTTGGGACTCAGTTTGTGATTTTGCATGTTATAACGGAAGAATTTATAAAATCATCAAACCTGCTCATAGTAGGAACGATAATCTAGAAAACAATAAAACTTTTGCACTAGCACTAATTCCTTCATCACTGATGCAAATCAACAAGAAAAATCTCTTGGCATCATACTTCTATAAATCCTCCACCATGCATTTTATGCCTTTGAACTTTTTGCGAAGATTCTTCACCAATTATACAATTCCTTTTCCTCTCAGTTTCCTCCTTTTTCTCTTCTTAAAGACGCAATTCATGCTACTCCGCATACCTTGTCAGGAAATAACAGTATTCCGGCAAAATTTATTAAAATCTTCCCAAACTGTAAACTTCAATAACTACTACGAATTTTTAATAACATTTGAACTACAGGTAACATTAAGGAAGATTCGCTTACTGAACAAATCAACCCTACTATAAAACCGAACAAAGATAACAATTCTCTTAATTTTTTTTCAATCAATTGCTTTAATTTGAATTAAATTTTTTTTTTTAACGGATTTTACTCAAGAAACCATTCATTTCTCAGATTTCAATAAATTCCATTAATATCATTCAAGATTTATCTCTTTCAAGGATTGCTTCATCATAAAATCGTTGAAATTAAGAACGCGAAAATTCATGATCACTTCAAAATTCAAACGTTGGTGCGTTAAAAATCCATATCAAACACTCATTATCCAATATTAATTTTTCTCACAAGAATCTTCATCTGGGACGGTCTCAAATTACAATAGTATTTTTACTGGTGAAACCCTGGTTTGGATTTCATCAATCTCGACATTTGCACTCGACACTCACAACTACATTATCCTGGCTAATAATTTCTCAACTCTTTTGAGCTCTACAAAACTGTAATTTTCAATCAACATGAGTTATCAAACTTCTCGAAGATCACCTAAGATAAAACTTGAACTCAATTCTATCTTTTGATTTCGTCTGAACTCCAGGTCATGTAGGCATAAGGGAAAATGAATTGGCAGATTCTTTTTAGCAAGATCCGCGACAGACACAATAATCTTAATTGGAATTCTGTTATATATATCATATAACAGATATCATTTGTTACTCACTCAAAAATGAAAAAAATTCTCAGATCTGATTCCTTTAAATAGTATTAAATAAACTCATCGAATTTTCGTGATCAATCGATAAGAAGGAGTGCTACTCTCAAGATTTCCTCATTTTTCTTTCTAAATTTAGACTCAAAAGATTTGGTTTAATTTCTTCTCCGATATGCTGAAGCTGCAATAAACCAGAAACCGAGAAACATATTTTATTGCAATGCATGAAATATGAAAAACAGAGAGAAAAAAATTGAAAAAGGCTTTTGGGTACAGGGTCTTATCTTATTTCTGATTAAGTTATTTTTCTTATACAACTTATCCTTCCTTAACTTCCTGGTTGATGGTCAATGCCGTTTATTACAAAACTATATCAACTATTAATTTCCTACAGAAAAATTGCGTAGCATTCTTGTATTAACATTTTTTTTCTCTCTTTAGTTGACAGAGTTCTGCACAACACCACATTTTTCAATAGATTTTTTTCCTTTACTACCTTTGAAAAACGTCAAACTTTGCTGATGATTAATTATTTCAGAATTTTTATTATTTTAATTTATATTAGTATTATCTTATTTCTTCTTAAGAGCAATTGAATAAATTGAGATAAATCAGCTTATGCAAGAATAAATCTCAAAGAACCTAGTCAAGTCAAATGCAGTCCATTATAGTATATTACTAGGCAGCAATACTTCAGTAACCATTTTTAACAGCATTTTCCACAATATTAACATTAACTAAGAAATGTTATTAAATACGCAAAAAAACGAATCGTACCTGTATATCTCGATGCAAATGAGAAAGTCTTTGTTTCTCACGCAATCGTTTTGGCAATTCATCCGATCGAAATTTCGAAGATTCCAACAACAAACCCTGCAATTATTAAAAAATAAAAAAAAAAAACATAAAATGTACTTCATTTTTTTTGACATTATGAAAAAAAAAAATTCAAAAATGAGACTAAAAAAACATCGTTATTCTTCTTAATTTGAAAAATTTATAAATACTTTTTAAAATCATACTACCAAAAAAATAATACGATTGTTTTCATACAAACTTTATTTATTCAAATATTTTCAATTTTTTAACTAGCATGAGAAGAAAAGTCACTCTGAGACTAATTTTTCGATAATATAGATATTATGTGATTTAGAAATTGCATTCAATTTTTTTGCTATGTATCAATAATTATAATTACATTATATAAATTTATTGATTTTTGTCAGCAATAAACAGTAACTAACTAACAATTTTTTATCATAATTTAATTTTAAACTGAAAACTTCAATAATATGAGTAACAAGGCTCAGAAACTATAGAATTCTGATAATTATATTCTTCAGCATTGTATTAAAAAATAACATAAAAATGAAACAGTGATAAAAATGCTGACAAAATATGGGAGAAAATTAAAGTTATAACTAATAAAGGAAAATTAATATATACTATGATTTTAAATAAAAACAAATAAATAAGCATTAGTTGTGCTTCTTAATTTTTATCAATTAATATTACAAACCTTCATATCTATTAGTGTTTTGAACATTTTCTGATTCTTGAAAGAATCTAAAGAATCTTTCATCCATGCTTGTAAGCTCACAGCTAGTTCTTTATATTCATCAACCTTTCTATTTTTTTTCCTTCAATGAAGATAAAAACTACATGTAAAAAGTTAATTTGTACATATTCAGTAATCGTTAACAAATTAATGTATTTTTGGTCATCGACTAGTTTAAATACTGATAATTTTAGATACATTAATAATAAGCATTTTATGAAAAATAATATAATTTCTTTTGTACCTCAAAATAAATCCTCCACAAACTAAACTTATAGATCACATCAGTAAGGAATAATGTCAGAGATTTTACAAAAAATTATGTCTTACTCGTAGCTGTTCATATTTTCAAATATATTCATTACATTACTTTTTAATACTAGTTGCTCTAAAAATTCATGCATAAAATATATATACAAACTAATCATTAATAATTTGATTTTATGAAAATACATTTTTAATTCTAAGAATTGAAATAATTTAATGTGTAGAACTTACATCATCAGCAAATGGATGATATAGCTGGTGGCTCAGGGAAAACATCATACATAGATGAAATATACGTAATTAACGATTTTTCATCAGGCTCCGGCGTGTCTACATCTGGAAATAATTAATAAAATATAATATTATAAAAATTATAAGATTTTTATGCTTTCTTTCCATGCCAAAATATTTATATTTCCATCTTAAAAATCTTTACAGAAAATAGTATTTATCATTTTGATAAAAACGTAAATTATTTCAAAAAGTTAAAGTTAAAACACTGGTTTATGTGAATGATAAATTGAATGTACTTAAAGTAAATGATAGAATTGATTAAAAAAATTCAACAATCAAACATACCTTCAGGGTCAAGAAGTCTTGTTATTCCAAATTCCTTTTCAGCTAAAGTAAAGGCTAAGTCTAAGTTTTCTTTAGCCTTTCTTGACCTCAGAGACCTGAAGTCTAAGATATCAGGTCTAAAAAAAATTATATAGTTATAAGTGTTTTAACTTTTAATCTTACACACATAAAAATATTCTTTTTTAAAACATTAATAAAATGGGAAATTTCAAATATTTTTCTTGAAAAATATATTGTAATATATTGTGACACAATATAAATCCAGAAAATTTTTTTTTTTTTTTTTGTTTTAGATTTTTGTTAGAAATAATTAATTATGTGAAAGTAAGCATTGAATTATATACTGTCAAACAGAAAAAAATGGAACACTATAAAAGCATGATCAAAATGTGATGAAAACTTTCTGGCAGATAGAGAATACAAAATGAGTGATTTTAATTCCAAAAAGATAATGCTAATATCCACAAGATGATCAGTAAAAAGTAGGATCACCCCTGTGGAGATACATTCGTTAAACCTTCCTTATACAAATGAAATCAGCTTGAGTATTATGTTCTGAGAAATGGATGTCCATAAACCATTCCATAAGCTTCTCAACTATCTTCCACATTTTCCCCTTTATTTGAGGGTGATCATGCATATAACGACCAATCACGTTTTACGTATTCGCGATCGGTTTGAGATCTGACCAAGGAAGCATTCGATCTCCTCACAATTTGTTCGGTGATGACTACTGTGTGCGGTTGGGCTTTATCCTGCTGAAAATAGCATTTTGAATATCCCTAAAGATAAGTCAGCACATAGAAAATATCTCTAACGGTAGGTTAGGGCAACCGTTAGTATCATCATCTTGTCATTGTATCTCTGATAAGCATCAGAGGTAACAGGCGATCGAAGACGATGGCACGCCCATATCATGACGGTGAGTAGTTTGGAGTTCAACAGCAGTCGAAGAACTGGATTTATTCCACGTCGCTTCCAACTCGTACACGGTGACTTTAAATAGTGAAACAGAAGTTACTTTCATGTGCCCTCCAATCGACCAAGAGACTCAATCATACATCTTTGGTGTCCATGACAGTTTTCGTAAAGGACGGCATGAAAGCGAACAGTTTTCAACTAATAAATTGTTCTAGTTGCCTTTGCGGTATCTAATACACTCAATATATTCCATGTTGTGTAAAATGCCAACAGTTTTGAATTGAGCGACTGCCACAACATGCCTTAGGAAGCACAGGTGCAAGTGTGCTAATAATGTACGCATGGAAGCACGTGGAACGATTCACATTCCCTTCTTAATCCATATTCTCCAAATCTTGTACGCGGCCTAATGACCAATTGGCTAGCGGTCTGGCCTTTGGTACTACAGGCTTCAGGTTCGAATCTTGGCGGTCGCATGGATGTTTCTTAGTGGTTCGGAATACACGTTAAACTATAGGTCCCGCTCTAATTAGCATGATGTGTGCACAAAATGACCGTAGGGTGACAAACCAAACAAAATCTTGTACATTGGACACATGTAGGTGTGTTTCAGTTACGATACGACAGTAGGTCCAAACATATGTATGCCTAAGTAAAAGCCCTCAAGAAATCATTTGATTGCCAAAACTGACTTTAATATCATCGATCAAGCTCTTAAAGAAGTAATAAAAATACCATGGCCTCGTTTAATCACATGAATTCAGAATTTTGTTACCTACCATGAAATGCCACCTAAATAAAACATAATTTAGAATTTTTAAAACAAATTTGCATTTCAGATCATCGACATAAATTCAGCTGAACATGTCATGCAAATTGCATAATCTTACGACTAATTCTATATGGTGTTGTATATTTTTTGTCAGGTAGTATATATAAAGTAAAAATTATGCTTTCTGCAGAACGTCCCTATTCAACAGTAACGACTTTTCAAATAAATTTACTTTATGATACATTCATTAACATTTTGTAGATTACAAATAATATTTTTTTACCCAATTCAATGGAGTCTAACACTGTATTAACAACAAAATGGTCTTAAGAAGGAAATGATATGAAAACAAATAGGAATACAAATCTCACAATTTAATATGGAACAGTTACAATAAATAATAGATGAAATAAATCACATAAGAACTAAACAAAAAACATTAAGAGACCTGTTTCTGTGAAGTATGGCATTAAATGCCAGGCCATCCCCTCCAGCTACTAGTAAAGTCAGTAATCCTCACACCAGGATAACGCTCTGTTGTTCTTTGAGCCCATTTTAGAAGTGCTTCCCGTGCAGTAACAGTTGCATCAGTAGCACCAGTAATAATATCTGATATCTAAAATTTAATTAAATTGATTACATTTCAATTTTGAAATTTTAAATTATTAAGGGAAAATAAATAATTAACACACATGTAAAAACAATATATCAATCCTAAAATCGTAATATTTAGTGGCAAGTTCGAAGAGCACATACAAACAAAATTAATACACAAAGACGTACATAACAATGTAAATTTATTAGACAAACATAAATTTATACATTTTTGAAAAATAATTATATGTTGTTCTATTTCAAATACAAAATTGTCAAAATTGCATTGAGCTTTGATTTTTTTTTCAAACTAAAACGTTGTAGGTGCGATTGTATTTCTAACAACTTAAAAATTATAAAATAATATAATTAGTTTTTAATAAAATAAATAAATTTTTAGTGACATAATTCTCTTGATGTTCTTATTCAATTTCGTAATAACATATATTTTATATTATTTATTTATTTTGTAGATACTTGCATATCAAATAATCGATTGCGATGAGACTAAATGATATTTGGAACATTTTTCTCCTTTTTGCAATTTTTCTGAGTTCTAATTCTGAAATTATATTATTAACTATATTCTCTTTCCAGCCAAACTTAGCAAAATAAAAATAGATCATGTTATATTACAATAAAGCCGAATTATAATAGATCATCTTTACCAATATAGTATAAAATTTTTAAATAATATGGCATAGAAATGAGTATGTTAATATTATAAACTTATTAGTAGTGAAACTAATAATACCAGGAATTATCAAGATAAGCATTAGCAGTTATAAATTTAGCAGAGCCAAAGGTAGATTATATACACTATAGATATGAAAGAAATTAGATTAATTTTTTACCACGTATTTTACGTTTTTACCACGTATCATTTTTCTGTCGTTAAAATGATTATTATTCCTAAATAGTTTTTCCTTGATTTTGTTTTCTATGAGCAATTGTTTTCCTTTTAAATATTTACAAATTATTCAAATCTGATCTAAATTGAGTAGTAGCTCGCTGAAAAATTAGTCAACTTTTAAGCTGAATTCCTATTTGATACTAAGATCGCATATCACAGAACTTCAGCCAATAAGAAGTCTGAGCGAGCAGGAGATCAAGCTTCTGATTGGCTGATCTTCTGCGATGTGTGATCTTATTATGAGGTGGAAATCCAGTTTTAGTGATTAAAGTAGCAGTCTTCGTTTACTTTGGTGATGATTTGCTCACTGGCTGTTTGGACTTCTATGGCACTTGATCCTATGGATACCGCGGAAACGAATTCAAATTGTCCTGAAACGATTTTGTTTTTATTCCAGGAATCGTGGCACGCAAATAGCTTTCTCAAGCTAAAATGTTGATGCACTCTTCATTTAAGACTTACAGAGTATAAAATACAGTACTTAACAATGTCCTGCATAAATTTCCTCAAGATAATTGAATGAAACATGTATCAAAATAAATTATTTTATAATTGCATCTTTTTACGTTCCGTCAATTTCTTATGATATGCATGAAGTCATTACTACAAAATACTGCTGTCATTATCCTTGTGATCTCTTTAGAAAACTCTAAAAAATGCTCGCTATTGGTTAATTCAAACATGAATTTAAAAAATAATTCAGATTAATATTAGTTTTAATTCCTTCAAAAAAGTAATCGCTTCAAAGCAAAAGCTGCCAACTTTTTGCACATCAATGTTATAAATGAATTCCATGAACTTTTATTCACAGGCCAAGGATGAGAACAAAGTTGATTTCGTAAGAAATATCGCACTGGAAACTATTCACTGATAGAGAATTAAATTTTTCCTTAAAAATACTTTTATTAGAAATTAAAACAGAATATTTAACTCAATTCATGGTCATTTTCATGGTCTTAAAACCCAATTATCAAAATAAAGCTAAAAAAAAAAAAAAAAAGTGTCTAAATTTACAAATTCATGAACTGAAGGATAAAATAAATACCAGGTATTTATGTGTAAAAAAAAAAATTATTCACAATAGATGTCAAAATACACTGAAGTGACAAAAGTCATGGGATAGCAATATGCAAATTTTCAGATGGCAGTAGCATCGCGTAGAACAGGTATAAATGCGCAGTGCTTTCGCAGAGCATTCATTTCTGTTCAAGTTATTCATGTGAAGAGGTTTTGACGTGATGATGACCGCACGACGGGAATTAACAGACTTTGAACGCGGAATGTTAGTTGGAGCTAGACGCATGGGTCATGCCATTTCGAAATCGTTAGGGAATTCAACATTCCCAGATCCACTGTGTCAAGAGTGTGCCGGAGAGTATGAAATTTCAGGCATAACATCCCACCATGGACAGCGCAGTGGTCGACCGCCTGCACTTAACGACCGAGACCGGCGACGTCTGCAAAGAGTCGAAAATTCTAACAGACAAGCAACACTGCGTCAAATAACCGCAGAAATCAATGTGGGACGTACAAGGGACTTGTCTGTTAGAACTGTGCGGAGAAATTTGGCCTTTTTTGAGCTATTCCAGCAGAAGACCGACTCGAGTGCCTTTACTGACAGAACGACATCGCTTGCAGGGACTCTCGTGGGCACGTGAGCATATCGGTTGGTCCCTAGATGAATGGAAAACCGTGGCCTGGTCCGATGAGTCACGATTTCAGTTGGTAAGAGCTGATGGTAGGGTTCGAGTGTGGCGCAGACCCCACGAAGCCATGGACCCAAACTGTCAGCAAGGCACTGTTCAAGCTGGTGGTGGCTCCGTAATGGTGTGGGCTGTTTTTTCATGGCATGGACTTGGTCCTCTGGTGCGACTGGACCGAACATTGACTGGAAATACTTATGTTCAGCTACTTGGAGATCACTTGCAGCCATTCATGGACTTCATGTACCCAAACAACGATGGGATTTTTATGGATGACAATGCGCCATGTCACCGGGCCACAACTGTTCCCGATTGGTTTGAAGAACATTCTGGACAATTCCAACGAATGATCTGGCCATCTAGATCGCCCGACATGAATCCCATCGAGCATTTATGGGACATCATGGAGAGGTCTGTTCGTGCCCAAAATCCTGCACCATCAACGCTTTCACAATTATGGACGTCTATCGAGACAGCATGGCTCAATATTCCTGCAGAAGACTTCCAACGACTTGTTGAGTCCATGCCACGTCGAGTTGCTGCACTTCGCCGGGCGAAAGGAGGGCCGACACGATATTAAGAGGTATCCCATGACTTTTGTCACTTCATTGTATATTGTTATAATAACAGTTTGAGAGATGGAGTACTTTTCGGATAATATTAGTTTACGTTGTTTAGATGAGTTTATATCTACAACAAAATTGAATTAATTTAAGCAATATTTATTTTAATTTTATCTGGTTAAAAAAAAATTATTACTAGCAAAGTTGTAATAATTCATCCAAATGAACTACTTTATAAGTGGTGCTTCGCAAATGAGCAATGGGAATTTTAAAATTCAATAGAGTGATATATCAGTGGTTGAGTAATAGCATTGTCCGGAATGCCTAAACGACCTGAGGAGAAGACGTAAACGTCAAATCTAGTAATCCTCAATCAAATACAAGTAAAGAGAAAATTAAATTTGCTCAATTTTCATTTAAGTATGTATTTCATACAATGGTTTTTATATTTATGTATTTTAGTATTAAACCATGGTTAAATTATTTTCTATATCCACAATAATATGCGAACGTCAATACGGTTTTTTTTAATTGGAACATATTAATAATTTTATTTTTATTACTTATGAAAAAAAATTCCTTCGATGTAAATGTCCAATGATTTGGAATGGAGTAAGAACGTCTATCGAGGCACGACTGTACTCGTAAACAAGTACATCAATAATGAACTCGAATTCCTCATTAATGAATTATTTAAAGAAAAATTCAATTTTAGAATAAATTTATGTTTCGTAATCATTGACATCCCAAAACACAACGAACTGTGAGAAAAGAAATTGCTACCTTCAAAAAAAGAATGTAATAAAGAATAATTGTTACCATCCCGAGATCTATTTAGAGGATCCAACACAAATTCAACGTTTTTATTTTAAAAAAATGAATTATGTACATAAAATATGTGTAATTTAATGATCAAAAACACTCATACAGCATGCATTATAGAGAACATCTGAAATGCACACATTTTGCGCACAGCTCGAGTGTTAATGGACAAACATTTGATTTCCTGTGGTGACATGCATTGCAGGCACTGCTTGAAAAAAAAAAGGATTGATTGGTCGAAACTGTAATACAATCTTGTCAACTTGACAGCCTGGTGAGAAATTTGCAAATATTTTTCCATAATACGATAGTTATCCCTCAAAGTTATCTTTCAAGGCAAAATGGAAGACTACTAAAACAACAATGTGGAATTTCCATAAAAAATATCTTGAAATAATCTAGATAAGTGTGTTTCAATATATAGAAAGTAAGTTATTTTTATTTCAATTGACTGATCTCCTCACACAGAAAATCAAAAATGGAACTATTCAATGATTTTAACTAATTGAATATTCTAAATCTATTCCGCTGCAAACACTTGGAAAAAAAAAAAGCAAATAATTATTTTCAATTGTTATAAGACGTCATACTTTAAATAGCGTTTAAATCGTAATAGACATTTGTTTGATAACCTGAAGACAAATAATCAAGGTTCAGATTCAAACAGTAGCAAGTCAACAGTTATTTCGGAAGATGTTATTTTGAAAATGGCCGACAATTTTTTACAAGTCCAAAATAATTAAAAACACATGACTGGTTTTCATTTATTTACTTATAGTTATTTCATCAAAATGAAATACTTGATAGTTATACTTGAGTACATAGTCTAAATCAATTATTTAAATAAATTAAAGAAAAGTAAAAAATTGCATAAATAAATACGCACGTTTGTTTCCGTTGCTAATATTTGTTTCTCAAGATATTTCATTGAAGAAAAGCAAAGAAATAAAAGCAAACACTTAACACCAAGAAAAACGCAAGTTCAGAGAAAGACATTTCTGTATTACTACATCTTATGTAATACAGAAATAGGATTCGAACTGCAGAGATTAGACGAATAATTTCTTTAACAGCTTTTATTGATGCGAATCGAATTAAACAAAAATTGGATGGCATGTCTTATAACAGTAAAATAAAAAAAGTAATTAAAATTTAGAAAGTGATAATCCTTATGTGATTCAACTTCACTTTTGAACTAACTATATTTCGGATGAGAAGGCAAGGCCAAGAAAAAAAGTTCAGCATGCGACACAGTGAAAATATGTTGTTCATTATTTGTCACACGAAAACAATTTTAAATAACTGCTTCGAAGATCATTTGAAAATAATGTCCAAATTCAGGTTCTAAAATATTCATTTATATATATCAATGAACTAAATAAGTACGGAAAGCAAGACAAGTTCTTGAATGATACGCAATAGCATCCCATTCCATCAAGCATCTTATTCCGTTCCAAAATACAGCATTCTTTTGCCATGGGTACATGCGGACATAGATCTAACCATCTGAATCCGAAGACAAGATACGTCTTTATTCAGCAATCCATTTATTTTTCTCATATTTCTTTTCATTCGATCCTCTTAAAAATCAAATTTTCTTGACATTTGTTTGCAAACATGCTCGCTCTTTCATACCCGTTATTTTACCGCATCATAAGTATCACTTGCATTTCTCCTGAAAGTCAAATAACTTGTGACGTATTCCACTGCGATTTTTTTGCCCTCCTTCGTGGCGTTGTAAGTTATATTCATAAGAATATTTGAATAGAATTATCTGTTATGTATATAAGATATCAAAATTAAGGAAGACAAAATACCAGAGGACCAGACCTATTAGTCGCAAAATAGAAAGTTGAAATTGGGAATACTTTTAGAACAATCAGATAAAAATAAAGGTGATCAGAATTAAAACTATTAAAATTTATCGACAAGAGTAAGAAGCCATTAATTAAATACACTTCTCAGTGATTACATTTAATGAGAGTGGGTCTAGCACTGAATAATACTAACACATGATAAATGAAGCGCTACTTGTTCAAGGTGAACCGCTTTCTTCAAAGTCATCCCCCCAAGCGAACCCATTATTAATGGGTAACTAAAGCCTACAATGTTTTAGTCAATATTTACTGATCAGGTTACAGCAGTTTCGCAATTTGAGTCGCCCCATCGTCTGAATAGACTTAAAAACGAAACAAGCTAATCTGAAACGTTTGAGGAAGGTCAAACAGAAAATATATAACATGGTGGTTAACTAAAATAACATGGTGCTGATCATCTCTGTTTACATCACAAAAGCATGGATGAATTCATGACTTTACCTTAAAAGGCCATAGTTTAATACCACATGGATTAATAACGAAAGGAAAAAAAAAAAAATACCGAGTTCTAGACGAAAGCAATTTCATGAAATAAACAATCCCTCACATTAAATATCTAAAAATGACATTAGGAAGAGGAAGAAAACAAACATTTGAAGCTTTAAAAAACAGAAATTTCTTTACAAACTATTTTTTATTAGTGCGTCTATTAATTTTTTTAAAGAACATATTGATTTTTTAAACTGTTTTTTAACGGATTATTTTAGACTTGTGTTACTCAAAGAATGAACAAAATTATTTCTTCCAAATAAGATCTTGTATAGAAAGAAAGTTACCTTAAAGGCAACTGTCAGTTTACCATATAAGTCCTCAATTTAATTTATATTCGTTTTAGTTTACATAAATAATTTATAATCTCTTCTTGCTACTTACGAAACTGATTCCGATCAGTTAGTAAAGAAGTAATTGATGGTATTTTTTATGAGATGTCTGAAGATGATGATTAGATTGTTTATATGAAACATTTTTCTTGAACTGTCTCGGAAAATTCGATAAGTCTCACAATGTCTTGATAAGACAAAATTTGAACTACATGTTCATTTCAACAAAATTAATTTTGAATTTGATCTGAAGCAATTTTTCTGGTTTGCTTCTTTTTATATATTTTTAAAAACAAAATTCTCAAATAAGAAAAATTATGAAATTGCAATTCTAAATTTTAATAAATAAGGTAAAGTTGAATGCGAGAACAGCGAAATAATTTGAAATATTATATATTAATATTATATAGATTATATATATATATATAAGACTTGGGAAAACAAATGTTTTGGATATTGGAAAACTACATACATACAAAATTGATTTCAAGAAAGAGAAATTATTCTTATCTCTCTCATGATAAAAATAAATAAATAAATAAAAAAAAAAAAAAGAAATAAATATCCATGACTCTTTCAAATTCATAAAAATAAAATACTGTCAAATATTCTGAGTATTTCTAAATAATATATACACTGAAGTGACAAAAGTCATGGGATACCTCTTAATATCGTGTTGGCCCTCCTTTCGCCCGGCGAAGTGCAGCAACTCGACGTGGCATGGACTCAACAAGTCGTTGGAAGTCTTCTGCAGGGAATATTGAGCCATGCTGTCTCGATAGACGTCCATAATTGTGAAAGCGTTGATGGTGCAGGATTTTGGGCACGAACAGACCTCTCGATGATGTCCCATAAATGCTCGATGGGATTCATGTCGGGCGATCTAGGTGGCCAGATCATTCGTTGGAATTGTCCAGAATGTTCTTCAAACCACCGCGAACAGTTGTGGCCCGGTGACATGGCGCATTGTCATCCATAAAAATCCCATCGTTGTTTGGGTACATGAAGTCTATGAATGGCTGCAAGTGATCTCCAAGTAGCTGAACATAAGCATTTCCAGTCAATGTTCGGTCCAGTCGCACCAGAGGACCAAGTCCATGCCATGAAAAACAGCCCACACCATTACGGAGCCACCACCAGCTTGAACAGCGCCTTGCTGACAGTTTGGGTCCATGGCTTCGTGGGGTCTGCGCCACATTCGAACCCTACCATCAGCTCTTACCAACTGAAATCATGACTCATCGGACCAGGTCACGGTTTTCCATTCATCTAGGGACCAACCGATATGCTCACGTGCCCACGAGAGTCGCTGCAAGCGATGTCGTTCTGTCAGTAAAGGCACTGAGTCGGTCTTCTGCTGGAATAGCCCAAGAAAGCCAAATTTCTCCGCACAGTTCTAACAGACAAGTCCCTTGTACGTCCCACATTGATTTCTGCGGCTATTTGACGCAGTGTTGCTTGTCTGTTAGAATTTACGACTCTTTTGCAGACGTCGCAGGTCTCGGTCGTTAAGTGCAGGCGGTCGACCACTGCGCTGTCCATGGTGGGATGCTATGCCTGAAATGTCATACTCGGCACACTCTTTGACACAGTGGATCTGGGAATGTTGAATTCCCCTAACGATTTCCGAAATGGCATGACCCATGCGTCTAGCTCAACTAACATTCCGCGTTCAAAGTCTGTTAATTCCCGTCGTGCGGTCATCATCACGTCAAAACCTCTTCACATGAATAACTTGAACAGAAATGAAAGTTTGAAAGCACCGCGCATTTATACCTGTTCTACGCGATGCTACTGCTATCTGAAAATTTGCATATTGCTATCCCATGACTTTTGTCACTTCAGTGTATATTCTAAAAGTACAGTCACTTAACTAAGGGAATTTATTACGAAATTTTTGAATTCTTTTATTTATCGAAGTTAAATAGCAAATTCTGCATTTCAAACGTTAGATTATAATATTTTATTATATTATTGTTATGAAATGTTTTACTCAAGTGCATCCATTTCTGCAGATGTTGTCAAAAGATCTTTTACTTATTTATAAATGTATTCATAAAGAGTAGCTTTAATAAAAAAAAAAAATGTAATCCACTAAAATGGAAGCAGTGTGCAATTCAGTAAATTAATGATAGAGTTCAACATAAACACTAAAAATTAAGTCACTTGAAATAGTAAAAATCATTCCCCGCCCAATCATTCCTCTATAATCAAACTAGTTGATTTCACTTTTCATTCCCAGTGTTTCTCAAGGAACGTATTGGTAAAAGGATGTATTTAATAACCTGTCTTCAATAATGGAAGATTACAAAAACCTAAAATAGAAAGATGCATTTGAATAAATAAACACTTTTATCAGTAGAAAGGAGCTATTTCTTTTATTAGAAAATTTAATCATTTGGGAAGAAATAACAGTTCCACAGAAGTATCAGGGAAAGTTCTAGAAACAGTTAAGAAAACTATTCTATTTATATATTGCCTAATTTAAAAACAAAAACTGACACAAATGGGTACGGTCACAGTCAAAGAACACTTCAAACAGTATATTGATAGGTATTTGATTCGGTATAGCATTTTCCCCAATCTATACAGAGATGTAAACCTTTCAGTGGTATCCAGATAATTTTCCATATACTATTATCATTTTTCCCACAAATATCTTCTTTCAAATAATGTGCTGGCATACTAACAGTTCTTTTAGACAATATATCTATTTGGAAATATTATTAAATAAGATAGAATGTTACTTGCTTGATTATTAAAAAATTGCATTGTGCTTGATTATTAAAAACTGCTAGCATTTTCAAAGCTAGCAGTTTTTTGTCGAAATCGATGGAAGTGTTTTTTAATTGCGTTAAGTTGGCAAAGTAATAAACTAAAATGTTTTTGTTTTTTTTAATTTCCGTAAAAATATTATTTTTTTTCCATAGATAATTCAAAATTTTGGCTTTTTGCGTAGAAATGACAGAGAGTCCGTAGTATTTGACATCTCTTTGTATGAAAACAAATGACACCCCCTTTCCTAAGTACAATTCACACTTTATTCTGCAGAAACGGTAAGATCAAAATCACCAAGAGTGGTAAATAATTGCACACACTGAAATATATTAAGCATTAAAAATGTAGCCTATATTAACTTGAAGAGAATTATTTTTGGATATAATATGTCCTTTTGTATAAATAAGCTTTTTACATGAAGAAACTCGAAAATATATTATAAGATTTATACTTAATGTAAAAAAATCAAGCATTAACAAAATTCAGCTTTCAGAAGTCATATATGAAGTCTGAAATTACGCCTAACAGAAACGAAACTTGTGATTTCGTAGTGCGTGCAAATTCCCCTCCTCCATCCTGGTGTATGCAAACACTTCTTGAAGAGATGAAGGTCACAGCGATAAATATCGAAAGATTCAATTTATTCCGCAATTTGTTAACAAAAAGAACATTTTCTCGAGACAGAAAACCTGGCGTATGAAAGAAAAAAGTAAAGTAGGGCGGCCGAAAAACATGCAGCCTTATAAGGTAAGACGTCTCTGGTCGCTCCTATTTCCTCATCTCAGGACAGGTAGCCTGTTCATGCTTTTCAACATCAGACTGATAAAACACATCATCTGATATGTTGAAAAATGGATGCGTCAGCAAGGGATTGCAAATGAGACGTGAAGGTATCAGTTACAAACATAAGTAACTTTTTCGGAAGATTTATTATCATAATTTTCTCTAAGACAATTCGTACGAAATCCATTGATTCGAAATGCGAGGATAAGACAGACTTGGGAAGACAAATATTATTATTGTTTGACTTTTTAAATCTCTTAATTTAAACAGATCAAGCTAATGAAAAAAATCACGAAAGAATTTTTTAATATTTTTGATTGAGATAAAAGAACATTTCCATGCTCTATTGATAAGAGGTGGAGTTGCATGATGAAAAGACAAAATGTTGAATTAAAAATCATTTTACATGTTCACCAGTAACAGACAGCATTTATTTCTTTTAAAGACGATATTTACAATAATAATGTTGAATTATCATGAAAATGTCAATAATGAATGAAGACAGAATGAAAAGCTTCAAAATCGGCATTGTCACAGAAAACAATGCAGGAAAAGTTTTGCAGAGCAGCAAAATAGACAATCTGGACTTCAGCTCACCTTCAACTAAACAGAAGACATGAATTACTACTAATAATAAAAATCACAAATGCTCCATTCATTTATAGCTTAGAATTGTTCAGCATTTAGTATATATTATTAGGTGGGAAAATTTTTAGCCAAGAGCACTTCTTCGGGTCACAAGAACATTTCTCAAGGTCAAATTATAAAAACTTAAAAAGGATATTTTTTTGTTGTAATATAAAAAAAAAAAAAAAATGCTTTTAATTAATGTTATGTTTGTTTTAGCATTTTCAAAAGTCGAATAAAACCAAAAGACACTTCTCCCTGTCAAAAACACTTTTCATGAAGTCAAATTATAAAAAAAAAAAAATAATAAAAAATAAATAAATAAAACTACTTCTCATCTGAATTCTAAGAAAATATTTTGTTCAGAAGAACCAGTGAATGTTAAAGATTTTTGTAGAATTCCTTTTTAGGATACTTGAAACCTTTTAAGTGCTTCCGCTTTAGCAGAACGGTAAATATTTGTCGATGTTTAACAGCATTTGTCATAGAGATTACAACACCACTTTATACCAAAAACGAACACAGTTTCACAGAATGATGTCCAACCAGTTATAAGTTAATCGCATGCGTAAAAATTACTTAACAAACACTTCAACTTTAGATATTTCAGATCGAGAAACATTCAATCATTTCTTGGAAGTTTCCGAGGCGGGCCGTGGGCATTTTTACATTCCTTTAACAGAAAAGAATGAAAATATTTCGCAAACACTAACCAT
>BPLR01010241.1:0-70527 GCA_021605095.1 Caerostris extrusa | reverse complement strand
AAATGAAACACCTCTCTCGCTTAATCAACATAAATGACCTACCAATTAAAAAGCGGTCATCCGCCCTTTACGTTTTCGCAAAGTGCGAGTACGTCGTAAACTTTTTTTTGTCTTTTTAAAGTTTTTAACAAATCCTAGCATCTTACTTTTTTGAAATATATATCAAACTCTTATTGATGTCGCATTAAATCACCAGGAAAAACATTTTTAAATGGCAAATCAATAAGAGATGCTCTTTCTCCAATGTTATCAAACCTGTCTTTTTTAAAACAGCAATAGAAAATTATTGTTTACGCATTTGCGAATGGTATATTATGCACCAGAAGCTGGAAATGGATCCGTAGCATCCCGAAGATGAAATGAAACAACTCTCCCGCTTAATCAACACATCAATATGACCAATAAATAAAAGACAACACCTTACTTTTTTTCCAATTTTATCAAAAACTGCCTTTGTTGAAAATTTAACAGAAAATTATTGTTTACGCATTTGCTGATATGTCTATATTATGTACCATGAGCTCGAAATGGATACACAGCATCCCGAAGAGGTGAAATGAAACTCCTCTCTCGCTTAATCAACTTATCAATTTGACCAATCAATAAAAAAAGCCCTTACTACACTTATGTCCATAAATTAAGGATAATGAAGTTCAGGGCAAAGAAAGAGACGAGAAGCAAAACAAATTTGTGACTTATTTGTAAAGTCTATTTATTAAACAAAAGGTAAAGAGCAAAAAAGATGCTATATGTTTGACATAATTAATAAAAATTGCGAATTTTACTCCCTGGAGCAAATTTCAAAAAAGAACCTATTTACAAAAAAACAGTATAACATGGTTAGTATGATGGTTAATATGGAGTATGTCTCCCGGACGATGCAATACAGGCCTTACAACGCCTAGGCATGCTGAGTATCAAATTATCAATCTGATCTTGGGGAATATTACACCACTCATCAAGCAATGCCCTCGAAGTTCCGGTTGACAGGTGGGAGGGGGTTGACGGGCTGCAATTCGTCGGCCAAGCATATCCCACACATGCTCTATTGGATTCAAGTCAGTGAGTATGCTGGCCAATCCATACGGGTGATATCCTCCAATTGAAGGCATTCGTCTACAATGTTTTGCACGGTGAGGACGGGCGTTGTCATCCATAAACAGAAATTCAGCACCCATGGCGCCCCGAAACAAACGTACATGTTGTTCCAGAATGACATCCCGATAGATGTGGCCTGTCATCGTTACACTCTGAACATGCAGGGTCAGTTCTGGAACCAAGAATAATTTCCTCCCCAAACGAGCCATCCTGCACCACCGTAACGGTGTCGTTCAATGGTGTTCTCTTGGTGGTAACGGGTACCTGGCGCTCTCCATATGAAAGTCCGGCGAGAATCAGACTGCAAACTAAATCTGGACTCGTCGGAAAACATCACACCAGACCACTGTTGCGGTGTCCACAATGCATGCTCTCTACTCCAGGTTAATCGCAGGCGACAGTGAGTTGCGGTAAGTGGAACACATCTGACAGGCCTACGAGCATATAGACCAATGTGCCTAAGCGTCTGTACACGGTCTGCCTTGAAACTGTCGTACCGGTAGCTGAAGAGAGCTGACGAGACAGGTCTGATGCTGTACTCCGTCTGTTTCTTTTGGCAGTAACTGCTAAATACCGGTCCTCATTCGGCGTTGTAACTCGGGGGGGCGACCTGTGCTGTAACATCTACTCACATTACCATCATCTTGGAATCGTTGCCAAAGCCTGGAGATGACACTCTGGGCGATTCAAGTTCCTCGGATACTTCCAGCTGGGTACGTCCACATTCCAGTCGTCCGATAATTCTACCACGTAAAAAAATCATCCATAATGCTTCCTTTGTGCCATAACTATGCGGTTATTGTACTGAAAGGCTTTTAAAGCGCTTGTGAACAATTTTACTTCTTTGCCACCATTCCTTATATAACCCCTCTCTTACACTCTCGTCATTGTGACGTACTATCCGCGATATCCTGGTGGTTTTCCTGTAATTTGCATATTCTTTTTTTCGAGAATGTAATGTGGCAAATAATTCTACAGGTGAAATTTTTTATTTAGGGTTCCCTATTTCCAATGATTCACAGATTATGTAATTATGGACATGGTGTATTGCAATTTTATCAAAAACTGTCGTTTTAGAAAACCGTAACGCAAAATTATTATTTACACATTTGCTGAATGTTATATTACATTTTCGCTAAGGGTGAAATTACGTCATTGCATCATACGTACCCTCTTTACGTCGTTCACTTTTTTTTTTGGAATTTTTAACATTGCAAATTCTTTCTCACTTTGAAACCTAGCAAAATATCACGGGTCCTTACATTTAATCATCAGCCATCACCTTAAATGACCAATCAATAAGAGCCTTTTTGCTTACTTTTTTTCCAGTTTTATCAAAACATGTCTTTTTGAAAACGTTTACACATCTGCTGATTGTCATTACTATGCACCAGGAGCTCACGGTGAATCCACAGCATCGCTGAAGAGGTAAAGCTGACACTCTCTCCTTCATCCAGACATAAATGGTCCAACAGTCGAGAAGTGCTTACTCATGCCCTTTAAGTTTTCCTCAGAGGCGAGTGGAGTCGTATATTTCGTTTTTGGGAATTTTGCTCAAGATCTTTTCTCACGTTTTGAAAATCTGTGGCAGCTACTATTGAGCGAGCCGTAGGAAATATCGTGGTTACCTTAAATGACCAATCAATGAAAGGCGCTTTTACCGCTTTTTTCCCAGTTTGAACAAATATTGCCTATTCTATCTCGTTTGTCATATAAATGACCAATGAGTTAAAATACTTTTTTTAACATGAATCCTTTCTCACGTTTTGAAATCTATAGCACACTATTATTGCCCCCCTTTAAATAACCATTAAAAAGACCAATCAATAAAAGACAAATCTATAGCAAATTATTATTGGTCACCACTTTGTCAAAAACTTTGAAAGCGTAACAAGAAATTTGCTGTTTGTTTGCTGAAATATCATATATTATGTACCATGAGCTTGAAATGGATCCATAGCATCGTGAAGAAGTAAATGAAACACCTCTCTCAGCAATCATAAAGTGAGCAATTAATAAGGGCCCCCTTACTTTTTTCCAATTTTTATCAAAAACTGCTTTTTACAAACGTAAGAAGATATTGTTTACAAATTTGCTGAATGTCATATTACGCACCAGGAGCTCGAAACAGATCCATAGCATCTCGAAGATGTAAATAAAACATCTCTCTCACTTAATCAACATATCAATAATATATCAACATATTAATATGACAAATCAATAAAAGGCGCCTTCTTACTTTTTCCAATTTGCCCTCAAAACCTGTCTCACTTTTGGCGTAACAGAAAATTGCTTTTACGGATTTGAATACTCATCTTACTCAGGAGCTCGAAATGGCTCCGTAGCATCGCGAAGGTAAATGAAACACCTCTTTCAATCAGTAACATTTCAATAATATATATCATCATATCAATATGACCAATCAATAAAAGACGCACCTTACTATTTTCCAATATGATGAAAATCTGTCTTTTTTGATGTTGTAACAAAAATTATTATTTACACATTTGCTGAATGGTATATTATGTACCAGAAGCTTGAAATAATTCCATAGTATCCTCTCATAACTTAATCAACATAAATGACCTATCAATAAAAGGTCATACCCTTACTTTTTTCCAGTTTTAACAAAAATTGCCTTGTTGAAAATGTAACAGAAAATTATTGTTTACGCATTTGTTGAATGTCATATTATGCACCAGAAGCTGAAATGGATCCATAGCCTCGCGAGAGGTAAATGAAACACCTCTCTCGCTTAATCAACATAAATGACCTATCAATTAAAAGCGCTCACTCGCCCTTACGTTTTCGCAGGTGGTGCTTTGTGCGGGGCTCATTAATCAATGCGACCGGACTCGCATTTCCCATTCATAGTGAGCCCACGCTGCTGCGGCCAATCAAGCCCATACTAATCAAAGGTCTCTTCCTTGAGAAAGGAAATTAGCAAATTGGTGGCGTGACACTGCGGAATCTTGTTTTGGGCATGCACGCTTCCGTCAATGACCCCACTGCCGCGGGGGAGGTCACTGAGTCATTGGGTATCAAAGCCACTCAAGCCTTTCTTTCTTCCCGCTCCATCATTGTGTGCATTCGGCTAAGTTCAGCTGAACCGAACTTAGGATTGATTGTTAACAAATGATGAAAACGATTATTATCTTTTTTCTGTTCAAACATAGCAACGATTTCAAATTGCTGTTTATTTGTGGTGAATTTTCCCGAATAAATAAACATTTCTTCTGTGGAAAGGTAGCTAATGATCTGATTGATTGCGTGTTGTCGGTGTGAATTTAGTTTGGGGATTACTTCGATTAAGTGCCGTTCTGGTTTGGTGGTTAAGGGATGAAGAAAATAGGCATGCATTGTTTCTGTTCAAGTATACATCAACAAAATCCAGCTGATATGCGGTGAATTTTCCCAAGCAAAGCATTTTTCTTCAGTGGACAGGAATGGCTAATCATCAATTCATGTGCGTCCAGTGTAGTTTGTTTTGAAGCGTTTGGATTGAATTACCCTGGAATTAGTTAGTGTTTAGAGGATGAAGAAAATACCCATGTATTTTTCTGTTCCTATACAGCAACAAATTCCAATTGCTGTTTTTTTGGTGAGAGTACTGATTAAATAAACATTTGCTCAGTGGAAAAGATAACTTAACAAATCTTGATTCATCATATTTGTCGATATACATTTGGTTTTGAGAAGCGATTCTATTGAACTGTCTGGAATTGAGTGTGTCAGTAGACGAGGAAAATAATCATGTATTGTTTTCTAAATTCAAGCTGCAATTTATTTATAGTGAATTTTCCCCATTAAAGCAGAAGCATTTCTTCAGTGGAAAGATAACTAACGATCCGATTAATTAATTGTTGAGTGGTGGTGCTTGTGTTGTTTTGATTGATCTACCTGGAATTAGTGGTCAACGGATGGAGAAAATACTCATGTAGTGTTTTTTTCTGTTCGTGGCATCAGATACAAATTGCAGATTATTTGTGGTGAATTTTCCCGATTAAATAAAAATTTCTTCAGTGGAAAGATAATTAATTATCTGATTCATTGTGTGTGTTGTCGGTGTAGATTTATTTTTTAAAAACTTGATTTGATTGTATTACCTGGTATTAGTTAGTGGATGAAGAAAATAACGTATTGTTTGTTCTGTTTGTATACAGCAACAAATTTAAACTACAGTATATTTGTGGTGAAATTTCCCGATTAAACAAGAAGCATTTCTTTAGTGTAAAGATAACTTATTATCTGACTCATTGTGCGATGTCGGGTGTAGATTTATTTTGGCTTGATTTGAACTACTTGGAATTAAAGTTAGTGTTTAGTGGATGAAGAAAATAATCATGTATTGTTTTGTTCTTTTTGTATAAAGTGAGAAATTCAAACTGCAATTGGATTCATGATAAATTTCCGATTAAACAAACATTTCTTTTGTTGGATAGATAATAACTAATGATCTGATTAATAGTCTGTTTTGGTGTAGAATTGGTTTGACTCAATTTAGCTGAACTACATGGAATTAATGGTCAGTGGATGAAGAGAATAAAAGGCCTGGAAATAAACTTTTTAAAAGCCGAAAATAAATAAAATAAAAATTTACAAAAGAAATGACTTCTAAGAACTATGTCTGATTTATCAAAGTCGATAATCGATAAGTCCATCATAGGAAATGATTGACACCTGGGTTTATGGTGTCTGAAGTTTTTTAAAAAAAAAGGTTTTTTACTTACAGTGAGCCACAAATTGAGTATACACCACTAAAACTTTTAGACTTCTTCAATTACAAATTAAATATTGATTTAAATAGATAAATTTTTTTTTATCGTAAAATGCTAACCTCTGCTTTACCAGCATCCTATAATAACACAATTCTTTAGTTAACTTATTTATTACTAAAAAGTTAAGCAATTCGAAAAAGATAGAAAACCATGCCACAAAATTGAGTATACACTTCTTATATTTGTAAAATTATGCCACCACTTTTTTTGTTTCAAATTTTCTTTTTAAAGGTTTCAGGGTAGCTGCTGCTTATAACACGTGCTATTGCACTTCAACGCTTTTAAATAGTATTTTTTTCTCATTAAAACTCGTAAAATGAGCTCTCGTAGAGAAACTACTGAATCTGAGGCGTTTATTGGTTTGTAAAATGGTCGAAAGGGCAAATCTCTTCCAAGAAATCGCTTCGTTGATTGGTGTAACTCATGGTTGTGTCCAAAATACTACAGAAGTATAAAAAGACTGGGTCTGTGGCCAATATTCCAGGAAGAGGACGTAAAGAAATACTGAGTACTACGAAGAGGGAAGATCATTCACTCAGTAAAGAAAGATCAAGGGTGAGTGCCTCTAAACTAGCTTTATCGATGTCCTCTACAATCGGGAAAAAAGATCTAAGTTGAAACAATTCGACGTACTCTTCACCAATATGGTTTCATGGCCGTTACACCAATACGAAAGCCACTCATCAAGTATGTGAATAGACAAAAGAGAGTAATTTTCGCCAAAGAACATCGTTTAAAGCCTATTTCTTTCTGGAACACTGTAATATTTTTCTGTTGAAAGTAAGTTTAATCTTTACGCAAGCGATGGACGATTAAAAATATGGAGAGAAGCTGGGAAAGCACTGGCACCTAAAAACACCATTAAGACAGTCAAGTTGCGGAGGTAAAGATCTGTCCTCGTTTGGGGTTGTATGTCGGCTGGAGGAGTTGGAGCTTGCTTTTATTGATGGTATTATGGACAAACATGCATATTTGGGGATTTTAAATGATAAATTTGAAAAAAAAAGTGCCAGTATGTTGGGGCTTGGGTCAAGTTTCATATTCCAGCAGGACAACGACCCCAAGCGTACAGCAAAGATTGTGCAGTTGTACTTGCTGTACCATTGCAAAAAAGCAAATTACACCTCCAGCCCAGTCTCCAGACCTAAACGTCATCGAAAATTTGTGGTCGCAATTAGAGAAAGCTGTACATGAGCATGAAATCACAAGCAGGAAGTTCTCAAGAGGTTCTGAGAGAAGAATGGGCTAAAATTTCTGTTGAAACCACTAAACACTAGTAGAATCTATGTCCAGAAGATTACAAGCTGTAATTCAAGCAAAAGGTTATGCAACAAAATATTAATTTGTACGTTAAAAGGAAATTAATAAAGGTGTATACTTATTTTTTTGTGGTGTTGTTTTTCCTCTCGTCTCAAGATCTTTTATTTTTTTTCGTAAAAATATATAAAAGCGTAACCATTTTATAAGTATAGTACGGTAAAACATAGACTAAAGTATATAAGGTAAAAATTCAATCATCTTAAAAGCAATATTTAATTTGTAATTGCAAAAGTCTCTAAGTTTCTAAGGTGTATACTCAATTTTGTGGCCCACTGTATATAGAAACCCATAAATTCATGAGCAGAGCATAGATTTTAAACATTGAAATTATATAAAATTATAAATTCAGCGTATTTTTTATGTAATATTAAAGTGCATTGCAGTGCCAAATTATCTGCATGGTATCTGGATTTTTAAAAGTTCTCTTACCTTTAGAGAAACCTATAAATTCATGAGCAAATATTTAAATTGTATAAAATTATAAATTTTTAAAAGCTCAATGTACCAACTTTTCCCAAAGTACAAAATTAACAGAAACTTTTGATTATTCTAATAATTTTATAATTCATGAGCCACTCTCAAAAAAAAAAAAAAAAAAGCAGCAAGCAGAAGCCAATCCATGGTAGTTGCCACAAGTCCGGGATCAGAATTATGATGCAATCTGTAAACCATCCTTGGGATTAACACTATTCAATGACAGTGAATATTCAGGAATATTTATTATTATAATTTTCAAAAAAATCACTGTTTTATTTAAAATTTCTGGATATTTTTGAGTCACGGGGAATTATATGGAAGCTTTTGTTAATTGCATTGCAGTGCCAAATTATTTGTATGGTTTCTTTAATTTTTTATGATTTATTTATAATAAGTTCTTTTTTTTTACCTTTAGAGAAACCTATAAATTCATGAACAAATATTTAAATTATAAATTTCAGAAGTTCAATGTACCAACTTTTCCAAAGTATCCAGTACCAGAAACTTTTGATTATTCTAATAATTTTATAATTCATGAGCCAACCAGGAGTCAGTCCGGTAGTCGCCACAAGTCGGGTTCAAAAAATTATGATGCAATTCGTAAGCCCACCCCTGATATTAACAATATTCATTGATCAGGAATTTTTATTATAATTTTTTTCAAAAAACCGCAGTTTATTTAAAAAATTCCAGATATTTTTTAGGTAATATTAATTGAGTTGTAGTGGCATCACATCCTAAACATCCCTTCTCCATATTCATTAATATCGTCTGAAGGGTTGTGGTCACGATGCTCGTGCCTTATCTTTCGTTATGGTCCAATGAGCTCACGATTACTCATTTGACTGAGCTGCCCATAAGAAGATGTAATTGAGGAGTTGATGAATTTATAAATAATGGCGGTGCAGGTAGCTTGAAAAGTATGAATAAATGCTTTAATACGGTATCTTAATAATACCATCGTCGAGTTGGTAGCTAGGAGATTATGAAAATGTATTGTTTTAATATGGAAGCTTTTGTTAACATGACACGGCTATTACTTAAGTGTCTTTGGACATTAACTTTTAAGAAGCATGATCAAAACGTAGAATTTTAAAATGGACGATTGTAAAAAAACGTATTATTTTTAAAGAAAATATTAGTAGCATTCTTTTTTTAAAAACTGCATAACATTTTTGAAATACAACTTAATAATTGTTTTTTTTTTTTAAATTTTTTTTATTGGAATTAATGTAACATTTATGAATCTCATACATATTTTAAATAGATTAGATTAAAAATATAGTACTTTTTGTTAAAACTATAAACATCTGTGTACAGAAATTGAATTATTATTATGATTATTTAAATTTCTGCTCCCCCAGTTACCATACGCTTAAGAAATGGGTCGATTTCATTTGGCTAAGGCTTCTCAGATGGAAATTCGATCCATCATGTTGTTTTGTGTTTCTTTTGCTATGGAACTCAAATATCAAGCTTTTTTTTTAATCCAGCTTTGTGCAAATGGTTTAAAACAGTTTTATGGTCGATCTTTAACTTCTGGGCGATGCTACGACTGTTGACATGCCGATAAACTTCGATTATTTCTGTGATTTTATCGACATTTCAAACGACGGGCCTACCTGTGCGTGGTGCATCCTTAACATCAAAAATACCTGAACGGAATCGACAAAACCAAAATTGCACGTACAGTACAATTGTTACAGTATCAGGACCATAAACATCTTTCCCAATTTCAGCCACCTGGCTTGCATTTTCTTCTTTATCAAACTATAAAATTTACCAAATTTTCTCTTTGTTGACTTGTTTTAACACCCTGTAACTCACAACTGAATGGACCAAACAAAAAAAAACAGCAACAGAATTTTTAGTGCGAAATGTCACCTTTCCAACGAGCATAAATCTAAAATTGTTTGATCGATACTTTACGATAGGGGTCTCCAAACTTTCCAGCCTTAGGGCCATACTGTTTACTCCAGTAAGTACCAAGGGCCAAAAACTGTTTTAATTTTCTGCCATTATCTATAATTTCCAGTTAGTTGTTACGCTTAAGTTAAATTTTCTGCATATTATGTTTGTCATTAAGCTTTACGTAGCATGTAAATAAAACCAATTTATTATCATCCAACTTATTACAGCAACAATAAGCTATTCGCTGTCGCGGGCCGGATTGATGACACTGGCGGGCCGGATTTGGCCCTTCGGGCCGTAGTTTGGAGATCCTGCTTTACGAGATATCGATCTCTACAGCCATCTAAAGAAAAATAATGGATTTTTTTTCCGCAACCTGACATTTCATTTAAATAATAATCCTTAAAAATATACATCAAATTCACCCAGCATATTAATATGCTATTTTACCAAGAAATTTTCTCAAAATTATGTTTCTCGTATAAAAATAAATCACTAAAACCTCTTTATAAATTGTATTTATGTAATCTATCTATGTTTACTGTAAAATTGTGAAATTGGTGTTTACGTAACAGCTAGTGAAAGGATAGCATAGCTTATAGTGACACTTACGCTAAATTTTAAGTCTTGTTCTACTTTGCAAATGCTTTTAATTAGCTGAACATAAAATTCGTATATTTACAGTGACGAGGTCATTGTTACAATAGCAGAAAAAAAGAAGTTCCTAATATCTCTTAAATTACGTCATATCAAATTTTATACAGTAATAAAACTGGTTTTTTATACTTAAAGGTGATAGAAGGTTAATAACCTTTGCTTTCGCGGCATAATACAAAAGATACTTTTATAGATCAATGAATAAAAATAAAGCCATTTTAAATCGACTCCTTATTTCTTTACATTTGAAACCAAAAGCTTAGCATTCATCACAAGAAGTCAATAAGCTAATGATAGAGCAACTCATCACTCAATCACAGTTTGCAAGGCACAAAATGACTTTATCAGCAAGGGAAAGGAACATAAGGTCAACTTTAGTTTGAATTAGGATCAGTAATGCAGTAAAAGATAAAAAAAATCGTAGGAAATATGTAGGTTAATAACGTAAACTGGAAAAAAAATAGGTATTGTGATCTTTCTTTGGTATATTTAGCTTTGTCGAATTGAGAAAATTCAAAACATCATTGGAAAAATCATTTTAATAATGCACTGGATTCCCGGAAGATGCATTACATATATGAACTTAGCGTATTAACATTATATTAGAGTATTAGTGTAAACGTTATTCTTTTAATAAAGGGGTGGCCAACCCACAGCCCTCCTTCAACATTTTTCCGGCCGTGATATTTATCACACTTTTACAAAAAATATATTTATTTTAAAATGGTCAAAGTAATGAAAAACAATGTATTAGAAAATACATTATGCGCTCATCCATATATTCAACAATTAACTGTTGAAATGATGAGAAAAAAATCACCTTTTGATTTTAAAATAATATTCTTGCGAATAAATGACAGATATTGTGTGTTTTATTGATGAGTTTACAGTTATGAGTTCGCAGAATAATTGAATTATATTCTGCGAACTCATGATGCGCGCGCATCTTGGAACATCTAATATAATAGGTTTTATGTTTCACTTTAAGTGACGCAGTGACCATCCATAGATTCGCATAGTTGATTGCTAATAGCAGAGAAAACTAGACTCTTAGTTCAAATTGTTGGCGCTTTTGGTTCAGCTTACACCAGCGAAGTGTTTTTTTCTGAAATGAATGATTCGAATCCAGGTGGTGGCATGGATGTTAGCCCGCATGATTTGGGTAGGCCACCCCTGCTTTTAATATATAATTTATTGAAAAAATGATCAGCATACGTTAAAATGAGACTGACCTTGGAGTCGAAGATCTGCTTGCAGAGGGCACACCGGTACAGATGGTAGGCGTGGACATCCATGAGATGCTTCTGCAGTTCGTCTGGTTTCTGGAAGAGCTTCATGCAGGACTGGCACCCGTACTCCGTGGAGGCCGACAGGAAGTGACCGATCACGTGGTTGTCCAGCAGGGGACTCGCTGCTGAACTCGGCGCTGCACTCCGGACACGTGTGCAGCTGGAGAGAGGCAGCGGCCCCCGATGCCGGACCTTGGCCGGACGTGGAAGCCGCGGCCGCAGCGTCCAGGTGGCTCTTCAGATGCGTCCGGAACGATTCGAAATCAGAGAAGCCGGCATTGCACTGGCTGCATAATAGAGTGTTTGGAGTGGTCTCTGGACTGTGACCTGCTCATAAATAAAAGTATACTATATTTAAATGAATGAAAATTACAGTATACTCAGGCATTTCGATTTTTAATTTATTTAATATATTGAAAAATATGTGACTTACATTCTCTTAATAATGTAACAATTAAAAATTAATGTGTACTATCTAGTTATAAATTCAGATGGCAACATTTCTGCAAATATTATAATTACTCACAATTCAAAATTCAGAGAATGGTTGTATTGATTCATTTTCTTCGAATCACTAATATTTTTCGCAAGATCCCTTTTAAATTTCCAACCATCCTTTTAAGAATTGTATAACTTATGAATAGTCATCATCATCATTGATGCAACAGCCCCGTGGTGGGCCAAGGCCGTCTGCCTAACGGTAGCTTTCAAGAAGAAAGAAGTTTTCTTTTTTATGGGGTAGGGTTGTCAGCCCGACCCACAACTCTCTACAGCTATAATAGACAGGGACCTACAGTTTAAGTGGATTCAGAACCCCTAACAAACATCCATGTCACCGCCAGGATTCGAAATCTAAGCAGTAAGAAGAAAAAAGTATTATAAGATTTGAATTAGTAGGAAATTCTTAGCTATGCTTGTACAATAATTTTTTTAAATGCCTGTGTAAAGTAGATCGACCAGAATGCCCTTCCGTTAGGCCCATGAAGTAGAGGAGGTGCAGATGCCCTCCACTGGGTTACTCTGAATCTACTACATATTTGCCTTTCTAGCGGGGAATGGCTTTGTACAAAATTCCCAGCATTCAAAAACAACAGTTACATATCCTAAATAAATATTTGCTATGCAAACTCCAACCAATCCCACCACCTGGGTTACTCTGAATCTGCTACATAACTGCTGTTGTAGTGGAGAATGACTTCGTACAGAGTTTCCAACATTCAAAAACAATAGCTACATATCCTAAATAATTATTTCTTATAGGTCTTCCAAGAAATAAAAAATCCAACAGACACTAGCTTAAGGTGCAAGCTGACTTAAAAGTGTTAAAACAAATTGCTACACTCGCATTTCCTGTCCGGTCTGGTTCATTTATTTTGCTTCACGTCTGCATCAATTTTCAACGAAAGATCATTATCTTTTTTTTACTTTGGTAGCAAGTGCATACCAGTTCTAAATCGAAACTAAGGCCGCTATAATTACTGACCAATAACCTTTAATTATCATAGTTATTTCGAAAAAAAATATATTTCAATTAATTCAAGAAGGCTGAGTTCTAACATTCTTTATATTGTGACCCTTTTAAGAAGAGAAAATGCTACTTTCATTATCAACAATGTTTCGAATTTAATTTTACCATTGTTAAAAAAAACTGCATATTTCCTTCAGTTGCAAGCTAAAAATGTATAGTATTCATGAAACTTAATCATCATATAAGCACATTCATCTGCGTGTAATATGCACTTTTCTCATTCAGTTTACCATTGATAAGAATCATATTTCCCACAATTGTAAACTAAAAATGTGTAGCATTCATGAAAAGTAATTATCATATGAATTAAGCCCATTCATCTGCGTGTGATATGCATTTTCTCATTAATTTTACCACTAATAAGAACCAGTATATTTCCTTCAATCGTAAGCTAAAAATGTGTAGTATTCGTGAGCAGTACAGTTTGCATAGATATATCGAGCATAAGAACATGAAATCTGTAAATCAAAAAATGGATAGGTAGATGAAGGGTATGAAATACTAATTCTAATGTAGAATAATCAACACGCTTAAGAAATTCACAAGCGAGCTCATAGCAATTCAAGAGGCTGTTGCTTTATATCTAAATGACTCAAATATTTCAGGCCTCACTGACGGGTTAGTGATTTTTCTGACTGCAAGTCGGCTTTGGAAGCAATTAAAAATGGAGATACTAACATCACTTCTGCGATAAATGTTCTTCTCGAGACTCTACACTGTAGAGGCAAATCATGTCATCTTCTATGGATTCCTGCATATGTCAACATTGAGGGCAACGAATGCACTGACTCTTTAGCCAAAGAAGCCAGGGACAATGATCAACCCAGGACTACCATCACACTTGCAGATGCTAACGCAGTTGCCAAAAGCCGACTCATTCCTCATAACTTTAAGAAGCCTCTAATCACGGACTACAACGGCCCTAGGAAGTTATTAGCAGACTCAGAACTAACTATTACAGAGGGATGAAGATTCTCCCAGACAAGACCAGGGAATACATCCCCTGCAGAAATTGCCCCAACGCTTTCCTAACACCTAAGCACATTCTTGAGTGCCCAGCACTCACTCCCCATGTTTTGCAATTAGGTATGATGCCAATCGAGGCCAACTTAAGAGAAGTCCTGTACAGTGAAGCGGCGCCATTGCCAGTGGCCGCTATCGTGAAGACTTTTGACTTGATCTAACTTTGATAATTATATTTTAAATCCATGGACACGATAACAACAACAAGAAATTCAAACTCACAGGAAAATAAGTGTATATAAATATTGTATGCAGAACAAAAGTATAAAGATAAATTGCTTTTGTAATGAAAATGTGATCATTCGATGCTGGGAGATAGGTGATTCAATCATCTGTATTAGTTCATCACGGAGGCCACGCTTCTCTTTCAGTATGTCTCCTGATTGGGAATGAACACCCCAAGAGGTATTTGGGAAGTTCGCACCTTCCTCTTCATGAGAGTACTTTTCTATGGATTTATGTGGTCATTTTTAACCTTGCTGAGTGAACTTTTAGTTCGGCATCGTTTATTTTCGAACAAAAATCCTTGTATTCAAAAACATAACGGCTAAAAGACAATTTTTGTTGTTGATGAAAATCAGATTGTCCACTTATATATGCCACAAAATAACCCACAGGCGAGTGATAATGAGAGGACACTGACTTCAAGGAGGAACTTTAAACGTAACTGCCTCGCTTTTGCGTGTCTTACTGAAGAAAACTCCGAAAGGCAGTCTAGAAACTGGGCACTTTACACCTGATGTCCCAATCTTTATTGAGTCTCCTCGTTTATGAAAGTAGCAAGTAGCCTGCAATAAAGGACACCAAAGAATTGAAACCTGTGCTTTCCCACTAGTTTCTGCTTCATTGTCGCAATAGCCCTATGGTGGGATATGGGAGTCTGCCTACTGGCAGAGTTCGAGGCAAGAGATGTTTTCTCTTTACGGAGTATTGTTGTCAGCCTTACGTCCAACATTAATATTATACCGGTACCTAAAGTGTATTCCGAACCCTACAAATATCCATGGCATCGCCTGGTTCGAATGAGTAACCTGTGGCAACGAGCGCTAGTCACTCAGCTATCCAGCCCCTTCCCACTACCTAGTGATCCCCATTACAACTACGCCCCGAGTATAATACTCCAGGACTATTAAAATGATAGAATTCTTTTCACCGTACTGACCTGTCGGGATGTTCTGTCCTCCCCCTGGATCCTGCCTCCTGTAGTGAGAGCTGGCCGTGCCGTTGAACACCGCAGAATGCGAGCCCAAGGCGTTAGATGTCTTCAGATGTTTGGCCCCGTTTGGCCTCAGGCGAGAGCTGGCATAGGACCTGAAATATTCATCGAAAACAAATTAAATGTTATGTTGGTTATTTATTTAAATTTTCTTTGATATTTTAAAAAGGACAAACCCTAAAAATAGCTAATGGCACCGCCGGGATTCAAACCCGAAAGCATGTGGTACTGAGCGTCAGAGCTCTAGCCACTCGGCCATCACGCTCCCAAAACCAAGACGTTCCCTTGCTAACGCCAAAACATGTTTCTCAGCATAAGACTATGTGTTGTTGTGTCTAATCCTCAGTGTCCAGCAGTGGGGACGGACATCTCATAAGTATTCTACTCATGGATGGAGGGAGAGGGGGTGGCTTCTGTTGTGATGGAGCACCCGTAGGTAGAAGTCTGACATGGCTCCGTGACGCTTAAGAAGGAGAGCAGCTCCTTCAGGGAGATCTTTTAGGGGCAACTACCCCACATTTGGGTATCGTAGGGGAAAAAACCCGGAAAACTCCACCAGGTAGTCCAGTTAACGATGCTGAACATCCCAAACGCCATCCTTGGTTTTTGCAACAGTGTCTACAACAAAGCCACCAGCGGGTGGAACATCAGTCCTAATGTTCACCAGTGGGGCATGTTGCCATTGAGTCACGAGTCAGGCAAGACTATAAGTAATTATTGCATGAAAATTGTAAAATTTACGATAGCATAGAAAATTGGAAAGTGGCTAAATGGGATGGACACGAAAAGGTGATTCATCATAGGCGAATCAATGTCATTTAAGAGCGATTTTAATTACAATAAAAAAAACTTTATTTTTTAATAATTAAAATTTTAGACGACACAGTATTAAAAGAAAAATCACATGAAAAAAATTCTACACTAACTAATAAGCTAATATACTTTTTCCTTAAAAAGCAACTTTGTGCAGTGAATATCTACTATACAAACATCCCTAACAGTTAATCGATTCACCCATTTCCGCTTTTGAGCCGGATGTTTATCATTCGACGCTATGCGTGGTCGGACTATAGACACAATTGATGAGGCGTGAATAAAAAAACATCGGTTAACTACTGAAAACCAGGAGAAAAAGACCTAAAATGTTGGTACAGAGGAAAAAAAAAGGTAGATTTTACTGAAGATTTTTGTTTATTATCGGATTCTCTCGAAGCAGAAAATTTAAAATAATGAAAATAGAAATAAATGTCAAAATTAATTTGGATTACTATCAAAAAGTTGTTTTAACACAGGTTTTGAAAGACCTCCCACCACTTTACTTAAACAATAGTAATTGTATTACGCTTCATCAGGTTAAGGCTACCAGTAATACCTTTAAATCTATTGCTTTGCATTTGCAACAAAATGAGAAATGAAACAGGAATTGAGGTTATCTCATTCAAATGAATCCAGCCCAAGTCCTCTATGTGTGTACTATGGATTATTGTGTAATTGGACTGTTACAGTAATAATATTTATATAGGTGGTATCTCAAAACGTTGGGCACTGGAAGATTATGGAGGAGGAGTGTATTAAAATCAGTTTTGATATTTCAAGTAAAGCTCTTTTATCTTGGAAATGGAGATGTAATATGATAGTTTAACAAAGAGGCTATCAGACTGAACATGTTCTTCATTTTTTGGTTTGATTTGTTGCTTTACGGTCATTTTGTGCACTCTTTGAGCTAATTAGACCGAGACTTACAGTTTAACGTGGGTTATGAATTACTAACAAACATCCATACCACAACCAGGATCAGAACCTGAAGCCTGGTTTAGCAAAAACCACAGCGCTAGCCAATTGGCCATCAGGCCTCTTTTCATCGGGGTAAATGCCCCATGATGGGCCTATTGGCAGATTTCGAGACAGGAGATGTGGTTTTTTTTGTACGGGATAGGGTTGACAGCTCTACGCCCAACATTCTACAGTCATATTAGACATGGATTTACGGTTTAAAGCGGATTCCGAACCACCAGGGCTCGAACACAAGATCTGTGCCTCCGAGACTGCCATCAGGCCCCAGACTGGACATGTTAGAAAATATAAATATACATGAACACGCCCCACACACTTGTCAGTAAAAGTGCATAAATTTTTTCTCAAGTATTAAAAATTCTGTTTTTACATCTCTTGCTGATATTTATTCAATGTAAGAACTATTCCCCATTTTTAGTGATAATAAATCAAATTGAAATGCGTTGTTTTCGAATATAAAATACATTAATCTAAGATCTCCCCTCTCTGCACTAGAGCAGCAGAGTTGTAACAGATTCAGCATTTTCCAGGGTCTACACTAAACCCATATTTTGTCTACAATTTTGAAAGAACACATCAGCGATGACATTTGATGGATTCACATCTTTCAGCATTCATCCTCGAACCCAATAAAATAAATTTTAAATTTATTTATTCCGCATGCCCCTTCCTGGCACAGACACGAGGGGGAAGTTTTTGTATTGGGTTTTGAACCCAACTCACCTCATTTTGAGATTAGAACGTCCCTATCCCACCAGTAATTTATGAATTTAATGTAATTATATTATATGCACTTAATAAACGTTTTAAGAAGTGTTTTACATTTGCAGTTAATTTTATGCATTATTCTAACTGCTATTTGAGAAATGAAACCGAAAGTATTTCTTGAGGACTATAAAATGAGTAATTCTGGGGGATCATGAAACGAGTATTTCTTGAGGACTGTGAAATGTTTAAAAATGGGAAATAATAATCTCACCTTTTACTGGAGTGGTTGTTGATGGGGGACGAAGGGGAGCGGGGATTGCAGGAGGGTGGTCTCGTGGACCAGACGCACGTGATCCAGGAGGGCAGTGGAGGAAGTGAAGCCAATGTTGCATTGAGAGCAGTAGATGTCGTTGGGCCGCTTCAGCATCAGGTTCTCGTTCATGGCCGCGTGCTTCTGCAGAATATGCAATGCAGTGAGGCTCGAGTCGCACTCCATGCCGGAGAAACCTATGAAGTTGTCTGCGAGAAGAAAAAGACAATTTTTTTTATATTCACATCGGTTACATTTTATGAAAATGAAGACCATTATAATTAAACAAATAAAAATATTGCTTGTGAATCAATGTTTAATCACCTATAAACACTGGTTTTTACAGTATAACAATACGCCGATATACGAAATTTTGATTTCTTTTTTTCATTTGACAACATCGAAGTCTTCATCTTCAGTGTTTCTAATTAAACAAATAATATATCAATGTTTCGTCGACTAAAAACACGAGTTTTTACAATATAGTAACACCCCGATAAATGAATTTTTTTAATTTCTATATATTGATATATATTGAATATATTGATATATCTATTGAACTCTTCATCTTCAGTGTTTCTAATTAAACAAATAATATATCAATGTTTCGTCGACTAAAAACACGAGTTTTTACAATATAGTAACACCCCGATAAATGAATTTTTTAATTTCTATATATTGATATATATTGAATATATTGATATATCTATTGAAATCTTCATCTTCAGTGTTTCTAATTAAACAAATAATATATCAATGTTTCGTCGACTAAAAACACGAGTTTTTACAATATAGTAACACCCCGATAAATGAATTTTTTTAATTTCTATATATTGATATATATTGAATATATTGATATATCTATTGAACTCTTCATCGTCAGTGTTTCTAATTTAAACAAATAATTTATAGTTATTGATTCAATGTTTAATCAACTAAAAACACTGGTTTTTACAGTACAGTAATACCCCGATAAACGAAATTTTGATTTTTTTTTATTTGACAACATCGAAGTCTTCATTTTCAGTGTTTATCTTATGTAAGCGTTTCATTTTTCTCACAATATTCTGCTATTATTTTGACTTTTAAGATCAAAAATAATTCACAGTCAGTTCTCACTCACAGTCATCATCATTTATATTCCCAGTCACTGTTTTTTTATATAAATATATATACATATTATATTTGTTTTTAATCAATTCTTTTTTTATTAAACTTTATTAATTATATTTAATTATTTTAAATTTATAAATTTCATTGATTTTGTCGTTTTGCTGATTAAAATAGTATTTAATAAAATCATTTTTTTTTTTTTTTTGTTCAGGCATTTTTTTTTTTTTTTTCACTTCTAAATTTTTTTTCTTGAGAAAAAAAAAAATGGAAAATTTTAAAATTCTTAACAAAAATAGTCTGTTTTCAAAGTAATTGTGGGATTTTTAGAAAGTTAAACTGTAAAGGATTAACTGTGTGAAGAATTTCAATTTTATGACATACTTCCTTTCGCTTTTAATAAATATTTTTCTAATTGTAACGTTATTAAATATTTTCTAAAACAGTATTTTTCTTAGTCCTTTGTGCCAGTTAAACGATATTTATGTGTCTTTGTATGCAAACTTGTATCACAATTTATGCGATTTTAATGCGAGAAAATTTTCAATTTTACAAGTAAACAATAGTCTATGCCCGCAAGATAAGATATACTGTCACAATCGCTGTAGACCGTTCCTCGTTGACAAAAGTATAGAATATAACCCTCATAATTAGCGGGAATTAGAGTTTTCGTCCATCCAAAATCTACATAGAGCTCATTAATTACCAGTGGTCCATGAGTGTTCACACGCAAAACAACGTTTATAGTTATTTGTTATATTACTCAATAAAAAAAAACCTTTTAGAATACCCATGTATTTTTTCACACTATAATTGAACAAAACGTTTCTTCTTTTTAATTAGGTAATAACGAGCATTAAATTATGAAATTGAATGATAGTATTAATGTATATAATTTAGAAATATTTTTGGATTAGAATGTCCTTATCGTATTGGGTAGGTAGTTGATCATAATAAGCATGATACTTTATTATATTCTTCTTCTTCAAAAGCGAACAACTCCATGGTGGGCCAAGGCCGTCTGCCTACTGCAGATTTCAAGACAGGAGAAGTTTCTTTTTTTCAATTCCTTCTATTAGCTCACACTCTCCCTATATATATCTTGTTCAAATTTTCAATCGTTCATAAAATACTTTTTTTATTCATCCACTCAAGTTCAAATGCATTTTTTTTAGTGGAACTTTGTAGTGGAGGAAATTTAATGTTAATTTTTAAATTTAATTAATTTTGCATATATCTACCAATAGATGGCACCAGATAAACTTAAAAATTTGAATGAAAATTATTTATAAAGGACTTTCTGCAATATAGTGAAAAAAAAAAAATAAGAATTGACTTAAAATTTTTTTTTTTATATTACTTGTTACGAGGTAGGGTTGCCAGCTCTAAGCCCAACGCTCAACAGTCTTATTAGACCGGTGATCTGAGGTTTAAAGTGTATCCCGAACCACTACAAATATTTCTGTCACCACAGGAAGTCGAATCCAAAACCTGTGTCACCGAGCGTTAGAGCGCTAATCAATCGGCCAACGGACACCTACTTTATTATATTATGTTTTGAAAAAATATATTAAATAATATAATTAAAACGATAATAAAAATGCGAAAGTGTTTTTAAAAAAGTAAATACAAGTCCTAAACAAGTTAGGCAGAAATGAGATTTTATAGCGATGAAATATTCTTTTAAAATATCTATATAATTTTGATAATATATTTGATGATAAAGATGAATGGTAAGATTTCTGTGTATTATTTATTTGGGATTAAAATGTACTTATAATATTAATTTAATTTGTACTTGTATTAATTTTTTTTTGTATTTATAATAATGACATTTTTTAGATTAAACAAGATCATTTAATATATCACGTTTTGATAGTTTACGTTTTATTTACATAATTATAATGACAAAAGAACAAAATATTAAAGCAATAATGTTTGCATCTTATATTATAGATATTTGATAGATTAATCAATGGATATTTCAATGGATATTTCATTTATAGATATTTCATAGATTAATCAATGGAAAAATCTTACATAATATAATGGAATAAAACTTCAGCCTTTTAGCATTGAATCGAAGATTTTATTACGAAAATTAATTAACAATTTTATTAACTATTTATTAGTTGATGCGAAACGTTACGAAAGTTGTTGATTAACAATATTTCAAAATAACAAATTTATTTTAGTAAGGTATAAAACATAATATCATTTCTCTACTGTAACATTCCCTTTTTTTTTTATATAATTAAGTCTGCAAATCATTTCACATCTAAAAAAATTAACGTTTAAGAGTTTCAATGCAGCTTTAAAAAGTTACTCTATAGCTCCTTGTAAGAATTAATTAAAAATTTAACAGAAAATAAAAAAAAAATAAAAAAAAATTAATTATTAAATCCAAAATTTAAAATTTAATTAATAATAAAAATAGTGCAAAATACTCTGTAATAAAACTCTAAAAAATTTAAAAACGAAACAATAAACCCTTCTCACTAAAAATTGAGTTGCGATTGATTTAAGTCTACAAATCATTTCACGCCTAAAACGTCAACGTTTAAGAGTTACAATACAACTTTAAAAGTTACTACAGCTCCATATAAGAATTAATTAATTAAAAATTTAACATAAAGGAAAGTTCAGAAAATTAAAAAATTAAATTTAAAATTTAATTAATAATAAAAATACTGCAAAACTCTGAAAATAAATTCTACAAAAAAAAAAAAAAAAAAAAAAAAAATATCTCTTTGAATTAAAAATTGAGTTGGGATTGAATTCAATTTACAAATCATTTCACGCCTTAAAAGTGTCAACGATTAACAGTTCCAATGCAGCTTCAAGAGTTACTACAGATCCATGTAGTAAGAATTACTTAATTAAAAATTTAACAGAAAGTTCAGAAAATAAAGAATTAAATCCAAAATTTAAAATTTAATGAATAATAAAAAATAGAACAAAAAAATATCGCAATAAAATTCTACAAAAATTAAAACAACGAAACAATAAACCCCCTCAATAAAAATTGAGTTGGTATTGAAATTAAAGTTGGTATTGAAATTAAAATTGGTAAAAAAAAAAAAAAAACTAGGAATCTATTGCGCATGCTTTTCAAAGATAGCTACAAATTAAAATAAATGAAATTTAAAAATTAAAAAAAAAAAATATCCGAACAACTAAAATCAACCATGGCAGGAAATACGTTTACTAGGCGATACATACCCATGATAGCATTCTGTCCATGGTGCGGTCTCTTGCTGTGCAGCATCGATTGCAGAGATCTGAGAGAAGCGGCCAGTGCACTGTCAGCAGTGGTTCCGGTTGGAACGTGCAACACTTGGACATGAAGCTGCAGAGATTCGAAAGTTGGGAAATCCGACTTGGAACAGAATCCACACGTGAGCTTCATGGACGGGAAATCCCGTCGTGGGCCTTTGAATCAGAATTGCTTTTGTCGGTATCGTTATCTCCGTACACCTGTTGAAAAAGTTAATATCATCAATAAAATGTGATAGATTACGCCTCTTTACAACAAAAAATTAAATTAAACAGTTTATAAGTAAAATACATCATATCATAAGGTGTATACGAGATATCAGCACCAGATTTTTAACAAAACCGAATAACAGCAACTTATATTAAAAGCCACAAGAGTCTTTGTCTCAACTGTTCACCAGTATAAAAACATGTTGGAGTCATTGCCAAAAACACGACGATAAAGAAGGGCTATTATTCATGGGGTCCACTGTGTTGTTAGGTAACATAACTGACTCAAACTGTCGTTATAATGAAGTTGCTTTACCAGAAAGTCGGAACTAATCCAAAGCCTCATGTTAATATTCACAAGCTATTGTTGTTGTATTGCTTTATTTACATTCTTCTAGATTCTTATTTCTGCAATTGCTCTTTATGTTTTTACTTAGTTCACAACTTAATTAAATAATGAAACACTCTGGAATATGTTGGTTATGGTTGGTCTCCCCCCTCCTTCAAAAGAAATATTACCTAGTTTTTCTAGTTTATGCAATTATTTTAAGATTTCTCTTCATCATCGTCATCATTATCATCAATAGCACGACAGCCCAGAGTGGACCAAGCCTTTCCTTTGAAGAGATTTCCATGCATTTCTTTGGGTGACAAGGGTCCTCCCATTCTTATCCCCTAGTACAGCAAAATCTTTTCAACTGCGTCTATCCATCGCAACTTGGGTCGTCCTCTTCCTCTTTGACCCTGTGGCTTTGCCAAAACGAGACTTTTTACAAGGTTTAAATCATTAGATCTACATAGAGATAAGACATTCCAAGTTATTTTTAGATTTTTGCAGTTTAAAATTTCTTAAAATTTGATATTAAAATCTACGAAGATAATGGTCTAGCTACACTGCTGACTGTGAATTGGAGAAGAAAAAAAAAAATGTTAAATTTTATAGTTTGAAGTCAGCAATCGCTTTAACCACCCTTGAGAAAGTTAAAAAAATTTGTTTCATTACGTCAATATGTACTAGTGTAACCGTTGTTCCACCTACGCAACCATGTTTCCTCCTGCAGAATCAGAGAAGGAATCGTCAATAGGCAATCAGACTCTCATCCCAAGAGGACACATGACGCAACTGGCACTGAAATTACGATCTCTCATCCCGAGCTAGAAGTGAAATCCTTCCATTCATCCTTTATTGTATATCATTAAATATGCTAGTGTGTTAAATAGTGTTTCTAGTTTATTGTGGTGTTGATGTTGTATTTACTTGCTTGTAAAAATAAATCTGCGTATTCTTGGACATTCGATTCGACCGCACCTAGTTCCAGTTGCACAAACAAAACGACACATCCACTGCACTAGTATATATGTGATTCATACTAAGTAAAACTACAAACTACTACTTCTAGTGACTATGAACTATTAATGTGAAGTAGGTACCTTTTTGTGGGGACAGATAGCATTGGGGGATGCCAGTTCGTCGAGGCACTTGAAGCATCCCCCTGGAGGAAGGGGGTCGAGGCGAGTCGGAGAGGGGTGAGGAGGAGGAGAAGGAGCGGTGGCTCTGGAGCATGTGGTCGCCCAGGGCGTTGGGTGAGGAGCACACCTGGGGGCAGAAGTTGCACAGCAGGGGCTTGGGAGGATCGGGAGAGTCTTCTTCTCGGCTATCCTTGTCGCCCTGGAACATAACAAATGTTTAAAACTACATGAAATGATTATAACGATGATTATAAAGATTATAATGATGTAATGATTATAACGATGACTATAAATATTATAATGATTTAATATTATAACGAATATAATGATTTAATGATTATAACGAATATAATGATTTAATGATTACAACGATGGTTATAAAGATTGTAATGATTTAATAATTCTAACGATGATTATAAAGATCGTAAAGATTATAATGATTTACTGATTATAACGATGATTATAAAGATTATAATGATGAAATGATTAATGCAATAATTCTTGGATAAAATACATTAGGTAACCAACAAGACATTTTTGGTAAATATCGATAAAACTTTGCTTAATAGTATTGACTGGTTTAGACTAATTATTATTTTGTTAGCTCTCTTTGAACATTGTTTGCTATCTATTATTTAAATTTTTAAAAGAATTTAAATGTGATGCATTCCCTGCCAAATTTTTGATATAAGAAAAATGGTATAAGAAAACTATATTCGAAAATAATTGTTATAATCTAATTTAATTTTAATAATTAAAGAGTCTGAGTTGGAATTGTGATAATTAATATATTTTACAGTCAATAAATAAATATTTTAATGTATTTGGGTTTTTCATATACAAAGCTAATCGAGCATAACTAGTGTAAACTGGTTTTTTACAATTTCATAACTAATAGTTTTTTAACTAGAGTTATTATTACTACTACTTTAAACTACTGGTACTATTTAAAAATATTTAAAACTATTTTATCTACTGTTGTTGTAAACTACTGGTTTTTTACTATTTAATTTTCGAATAAAACACTATCTTTGTTTTTTGTTGAGATGTCTTTTTTTTTTTTTTTCTGAACTCTTGATAAAAAAATAGGAAGATTTATACATAGTATTGAAAAGAACAATATTATAACAATATATGATAATCAAATCATTATGGTTTTGTTTAATAATTACTGCTTATATTACATCATTTTAAACTTTGTATCGTGGTATTTGGCACTTTGTATATTCTTCTCCTTTGCTTGTTAATAAGTTATTTTTTTCAAATGAAAGCTTATTTGATCACGACTAATTCTTTATGCAAATTTAAATCGTGACTAATTTTTTTTTTTTTTTTTAAACTTGATGCCTAATACAAACAATTTGGTCTTCCATTAACAATGCATATACGAAATAAAAAACATTATTTACTTCAAAAAAATCAAAGATAATTTCATCGTGCATCTACAACGATTTCCTACATATTCTCCTACCTTCTACACACTACATTAATGATCTTTTCATATGGAAGCAATCATGGAATCACTCATATCTAAAAGGAAGACGAGTAAATTGTTTCTCCTACATGCAGAAGGGGCCTTTGGTGCTATCCGAAAAAGCGTGTTGGAATTTAATAACATAATGACAGCACCTAATATCTTCTGTTATGTCAACAAGATGATTTGCAACTCACTTTTCCGCTCTATAGCTGAACAATTTTCTTCAAGGTAATTAGATAATTAGCGACAATTTGGTTAATCTGATTCAATCTGGATTGTTTAGGAAGAACTGAGCTATTCAAAAATTAGTACTCCTTGTTGTAGAAGTAATTTTTCACGTGTGTTTGAATAGGTTAAACCTGTGTTCCGTCTTACGTGGCCAACATTCTAAATGGCTTGTAGTTTTGGTAATAATAAATCTTGCCAGTTTTCATAAAGCTTGGCAATTATCTGTTGCGTTTCGTTAAAACTTTATCCAGAAAATTAAGTTTAATTAAATTTTAATGCTCTGTTTTGCCCAAATTATGCTGCTTATTTTGGTTATTGCTACGAATAAATTATCTATAATCTATTATTAATTAATGTTTAATCTTTTTTTACATTAATAATCGTTCATAATTATTTATTATTATTTTTATTGTTCCTATTTGTTAGTGTTAAACATTATCTAAAATTAATATATAATTATTTTAATAAATACATTTTCATTCCGCGATAAAAATTTATTGAAATACCGCATAAAACATTTTAAATATTGAAAACATTTAAGTGAAAATTAATATGTTTTACGTACAATTATTCATTTTAAGTGAAAAATGAATATTGTTTTACTACAATTACTCGTTTTAAGTGAAAAATTAAAACGATTAACTGTATGTAAAACAATATCAAGTGAAAAATTAATATTGTTTTACGTGCAATCACTCATTTTAAGTGAAAAATTAATATAGTTTTATGTACAATTACTCATTTTTAGTGAAAAATTGATAGTGTTTTAAATACAATTATTCATTTAAGAGAAAATTAAAATAAGCAACTTTGCGTGAAACAATAATGAAAATTAATATTGTTTTTACTTGCAATTACTTATAGTAAGTGAAAAAGTAATATGGTTTTTTACATACAATTACTCATTTAAAGTGACAAATTAATATTGTTTTACGTACGATTACTCATCTTAAGTGAAAAATTAATATGTTTTACGTACTATCATTAAATAAGTAAACACTGACAGGAATTGAAAGTAAATAAGTTTTATTGTTTTAGATTAATGAACTTTCAAAGGAAACATATAATTATCATGCTTGCAGCTTAAGAGGGAAGAATTACTAAACTATTAATGAAAATAATTACTGCTCTTTTGAAAAAAATTTGTAAAACTCAGGTAATTACTTATAAATTAACTATTTTAAATATTAAAAACGACTTGATATTAAAAGCACAAATAATTTTAAACTGTAATACCTTGAGTTCAATATGAATTTTAAATGATATTTTCTTTTGAAAATTAATATTGCCTATTAAATATTTTATGAGCTTTTCATAAAACATTACTAAATTCTAGGTGCCAAATGATGTTTTACATCATTATTATTATTATAATTTTTTTTTGTAACTTTAAAATGTTGTTTGTAAAATTTAAATCGGTATGTATTAATTGTTAAACTATATTTGCTTTTATATTTTCTCCAAAAGCTTTGAGCATTAAGGAAGGCAATTTTGTAGTGAAATTATAAAGCTTTATTTTAAATGTTAACTATAATGGTGGCAATATTTATATAGTTTACAGTTATTTATAAAGTAATTGCTTATTGATTTGATTCAATATTAAATTATCTTAAAAGTACAAATTGTTTAAAAAAACTTTCCACAGCATTTTAATTAATTTCAGACACGTATATACACAAATATTTAATGAATATACTTTTTATGAAACTTGAATTTTATTCCCAAAGAATATGTAATGAATTTTACAGTAAAGAAATACAGATAAATGAAAACAAAACATTAAATAAAGTATTTTTATAATATTTCGGCAATTACTTTTATTAAACTAAAGCGTCATCTAAAGTGGTATCATATTCAGTGTTTTATAACAAAATTAGAAGGCCTTTTTGTTCCGAAAAAAAAAATCAATTTAAGTAATTTTGTATTTAAAATAAAAATCACATATAATGATATGAGCCACATGCGGCCCGCAGACCATTGTCTGTGTATCCCTGGCTGGTATATGTAAACAAAACTGATATTAATTTTAAAAAAATACATTTTCTAAAAATAAAATATATAAATAAAATATTAATATATATATATATAATAAAAGGAAAAGCTAAAATATAAAATAAGATATTTAAATAAAAATATTTAAATAAAGATATTTAAAAAAAAAAAATATTGATATGAACTGCATGCTGTCCGCGGACCATCGTCTGTCATCCTTAACTGGTATAAGTAAATAAAGCTGATATTAATTAAAGATACTTTTTCTCAGGACAAAATATATAAATAAAAATGTTAAAAAATATATAAATAAAAATATATAAATAAAAATACTAAAAATATATAAATAAAAATACTAAAAAATATATAAATAAAAATGTTAAAAATATATAAATAAAAATACTAACAAATATATAAATAAAAATATTAAAAAATATATAAATAAAAATACTAAAAAATATATAAATAAAAATGTTTAAAATAAAAGCTACATATAATGGCATGAACCACATACGAGCAGCATGCTATATATTCTGTGATCCCAAACTGGTATAAGTAAATAAAGCTGATATTAATTAAAGAAACAATATATTTTCTAAAGATAAAATACATAAATAAAAATATTAAAAATATATAAATAAAAATACTAAAATATATTAATAAAAATATAAAAAATATACAAATAAAAATGTTTAAAATAAAAACTGCATATAAATGGCATGAACCACATGCGAACAGCATGCTTGTAGTCTGAAATTCCGAACTGGTATAAGTAAATAAAGCTGATATTCATTAAAGAAACAATATATTTTCTAAAGATAAAAATACATAAATTTGAAATATTAAAAATATATTAAAAATAAATATAAAAATATAAAATAAAAAATATATAAAATAAAATATATAAAAAATATTTAAAATAAAACCTGTATATAATGGCATGAACCAAAGCGAACTGCATGTAATAGTTACTGTGATCCCAAACTGATAAATGAAAAAAAAACTGATATTAAATAAACAATATATTTTCTAAAGATAAAATTATTAAAATAAAAATATTAAAAAGTATATAAAGTATAAATATAAAAATATAAAATAAAAAATATATAAAATCAAATCATATAAATAAGGATATTTAAAATAAAACCTGTATATAATGGCATGAACCACATGCGAACAGCATGCTATATAGTGTGTGATCCCAAACTGGTATACGTAAATAAAGCTGATATTAATTAAAGAAAAATATATTTTCTAAAGATAAAATACATAAATAAAAATATTAAAAATATATAAATAAAAATATAAAATATAAAATAAAAAATATATAAAATAAAAATATGTAAATAAAGGATATTTAAAAAAAAACCTGTATATATTGATATGAACCACATGCGAACAGCATGCTATATCGTCTGTGATTCCAAACTGGTATAAGTAAATAAAGCTGATATTAATTAAAGAAACAATATATTTTCTAAAGATAAAATATATAAATAAAAATATTAAAAATGTATAAATATAAATATAAAAAATATAAAAAAAAAAAATATAAAATATGTAAATAAGGATATTTAAAATAAAACCTGTATATAATGGCATGAACCACATGCGAACAGCATGCTATATAGTCTGTGATTCCAAACTGGTATAAGTAAATAAAAGCTGATATTAATTAAAAGAAACAATATATTTTTATAAAGATAAAATGCATAAATAAAAATATTAAAAATATATAAATATAAATATAAAAATATAAAATAAAAAAAATATAAAATAAAATATATAAATAAGGATATTTAAAATAAAAACTATATATATGGCATGAACCACATGCGATCTGCAGGCTCTATAGTCTGAGATCTCTAACTGGTATAAGTAAATAAAGCTGATAGAAAAAAATACATTTTCTAAGGATAATATATAAAAATAAAAATAGATAAAAAATAAAATATATATAAAATAATATATATATAAAATAATATATATAAATAAAAACTGCTTATAATGGCATGAACCACATGCGACCTGTAGGCTATGTAGTCTGTAATCCCAAACTGGTATAAGTAAATAAAGCTAATATTAATTAATGAAAAATGCATTATCTAAGGATGGATGACAGCAAATTAGGCTTATAATCATTAACTGTATAAGTCGATTAACTGATACACCACAAAATAATTAATTATCATTATTATATACAAATTAACAACACCATCTATTACTAGTAGACTTAATTTTTTAAAGCAAACTATTGATACATTTCCCAGATCTTCAATTTAATCAATATACACTTTACCATTGCAAAGGAAGCCTAAATGAAAAGCAAATGCGGTTTGCACGATCCCATTAACAAAACTTTCATTAATACTTAATTTAAAAGTACAAAGCTGTCAACGCTAAGCAATAAATTGCACACCGCGAGATGTTGCAACACATACGGGGAAGGGAATGCAGTGACTTCCCTTTGGGAAAAACAGCTTATCTTGCCCATGCATCATGGCATAACCGGAGAACTTCCTGGACAAACACTACTGGAAGAACAGAGTACACGGACTTGACAGAAGCCATTGCCAAACATTTAACAAATCTGTCTTTCGTGCAAAGCTTTTGCCCTTTTTTTTTTACCTTCCCCCTCTGTGTTAGAGAAGAAAGAACAAAACCATCAACTAAACAAACGAAAAAGCAACAGTAGTAGAAAAGAAAAAAAGAAAAAAAAAATAACAACAATAAGGAAGAAGAAGAAGAAAGAAAAAAGAGATCCAAGCTCATTTCCTATTACTTATTGTTGAGGGCCACCAACTACGATGGTTCTTCTACCACTGCTGTTGCTGCTACGGAATTGGTGAAATTCGCCTGGAGCTCTCAGTTTGACGCAAGCAAATAAAGAATCTTTCTCAACAAGAAGAATATATATATGCATATATATATATATATATATATATATATAGATTGGAAAAACAGAGTATGCAGTATGTTTATTCACGTCCAACTATCATCCATCTTTTTCACTCTTTGTGGTAAGGTCTTCTTTATGACATCTAACAGCAACTTCTTGAAAACTAATGTCTTCTCGTAAATAAGGCTCTTATTGGAGCTATCATTGTCCAACCTCATCATAGTGACTGTGATGAGGATACAAAGTTTTGAGAAGATTTTTTTACGTATATTTTTTGCTGTCTTTCACAAAGGCTGCTTGAATTTGTGTTTGATTATTTATTCGTGTTTGGTTTGACCTACTTTCTTCAACAAGAACGTGAGGGATGCTACTCCTTTTCCAAAGAGCAGTGGCACTTGAAATGATTTACTGTTTATGGTGTTTGAATACGCGTAATTAGAGATGGTTTATAGTTGGGTATAAACATTCTTTAAGTAGTGGACACCAGTATTAGGGAAATGGATTGGACAATGAAAGTCACATTTATATTTATCTCAAAGATGAACCGCTGTTTTTTTTTTTTTTTTTTGTGTGTGTGTGTGTGTGTGTGTGTGTGTGTGTATGTATATGGTTTTTGGACACCAAATTTATCTGTAGGAAGTTATCTTTTAATGGATGATAAACTTTCTTATATCATTTATAAATAATTCAGAAAATGATATTATTTATATGCAACTAAGTTAATGTTAAATATTTCAAACTTTATTCAATAATAAATGGTTTGGGGAAATGTATTATAATTATAACAGAACTAATCCCTTTAGCTATTTTAAAGAAACCGCCTATGGTTAAGATGGTTTAGAGTTATATGGTTTATGGTATATGGTTTATGTTTTATGATACATGGCTATATGGTATATAGTGTATGATGTATGATTTATGGTTATATGGTATAAGATATATGGTTTATAGTAAATGGTTATATGGCTTATGGTGTATGGATATATGGTATATGATCTATGGTAGATGGTTATATTGTTTAAGGTTCTTTTTTTTATATATTTCAATTGCTTATATTACAATTTAGTTTAACCGCTGTTTTTCTTTTATTTTTTTTTTTTTGTGTGTGTATGTATATAGTTTTTACACGTGACACCAAATTTATCTGAAGAAAGTAATCTTTTTTAATGGATGACAAACTTTCTTATTTCATTTACAAATAATTAAGACAATGATATTATTTATATGCAACTTAGTTAATGTTAAAATTTTCAAACTTTATTCAATAATAAGTGGGTTTATAGGAAATGTATTATAATTATAAAAAACTAATCCTTTTAATTATTTTAAAGAAAACTGCATATGGTTAAGATGGTTTATGATAGAGGGTTATATAGTTTATGGTTTATTTTAAATATTTTAATTGCTTATATTACAATTTTAGTATGTATTGCGATATTGATCGGAGATGTGGAGAGTATACTACCTTTTATGAGTGACTTTCAGGTGATATTTTTCCGCATTTACGTCACATATAGAAGAAAATCTGGAAAACTCCTACCAGGTACTTTGATTTCAATGAGTCTAATAATATTTAAGTCTCAAAAAGAGTTTTAAAAACAGTGACTACAAGTGATGCAAGCAGCTGATTCGACTTTGACTCTCCTGCAGATTAACTACTCATGTTACATCTGGACAACGAAACAGCTGCTTTCAGAAACAAGAAGACTCGATGGCGTATGTGATATTTATCATACGCCATCGAGTCTTCTTTCTTTCGTTGATAATGCGAGACATTGATAATGTCTCGCATCATCAATCAAATTTCTTAGGAGACTTGATGGTCGAGTGGCTAGTGCTCTGGCGCTCAGTGCGACAGGTTTCGGGTTCGAGTCCCGGCTGTACCATGGATGTTCGTAGTGATTAGAATCTACTTTAAGCCGTAGTAATTTATTGTCTCATATGATTGTAGAGTCAAATTACTTGGAAATAGTTTACTGAATTTTCTCCATCAATATGGGATAATTACCCTAAAAGTCCTCTTGGAGGACAGTATTCTCTGTTAAACGTTCGTTGATTTGTAATTCATTGTGCATAAGTGTGCAATAGAAGCCCACTGATATACAAAAATAAAAATAATTTAATGGATCGAGTTATTATTGAAGATAATAATTACTGAGTTAAAAAATTGTAATTAATCTGTATTTTATTATTGTTAGTTTCCAACAAAGTAGATTTCCATAAATAGAACCGTACCTATGATATACAATCACTTTGTTTCAAAGCAACTTTTAACTAAATAGTATAAAGTATTCAAAAATTGCATTTTGCGTTTAGTTTAATAATAACATGAACATTGGGAGTGAGAAAGTTAAAAAACAAAATTTTTATTTTTATACTTTTTCTGTTTAGCTAATTTGAATAGGTTTTTTTCAGGCCTTTCAGGAGAAATTCTATCAATTTCTGCGAAGTATTTTCTATAAAAGATGTTTTGTCTACGAGTGGCTTCATTACAGAAGAGAAAATGAAAATAAAATGGAAAAAAAATCGAGTTTCTTTTAAGGTCAAAGCTAACTGCTTTTTATAATGTTCTTTTTAAAAAACCTTTAAGTTTATTTCTTCTGAAATACAATTATTTTTCCAAACATTTTTAAGGATATGATTAATATATTTTCTGGTAAGTATTTGAAAGGCAATATTACAATGTGCAAGTTAAATTTTGATTATTAAGAAAAATTCAATTCGGTTGAAATATTATTTATACTGAAACTGCTATTATAAATACGAATAATTCATTGTAGGCAAACAATAAAATAGTTATGACAAAAAAATTTGCGTGATATTATGTGTCTTCATTTACGAAAAAGATATTAAAAAGTCGTGAATTTCAATTAGTGCTGTTGTTTTTTTAATCTCACTTGGTCGAGAGCAACATCTGGACAAGTCCATGAACCCGTCTGGTCTCATAGAAGGAGGGAAAGGGGGGGGGAAGCAGTTTCTGCTGTGATAGAGCACCGGTAGGTAGAAGTATGGTAGAAGAAGTCTGACTTGGTTCCGTGAAGATGAAGAGGGCTGTCCCTTCCGTTAAGACTTTTAGGGGGAATTAACTCTCATTTGCATATCGTATGGGAGAAATTGTGGAAACTTCCCACCAGGTAGTGCGACTTTCGAGGCAAGATGCTGAACATCCCAAACATCATCGAGTCTCATTGTTTTTTGAAACAGTGTCTATAATAAAGGCACAGTGGATTGAAGCTCGTTCCTGATGCTCACCGTCGGCCGCGTTGCCACTGAGCACAACTATCCCTACTCAACTTCAAAAGGAATCGAAGCGTAAAATCACCTTAAATAGTCTATTTTTTTAATTGCAATATCCATTTTGTCCTTTATTTATTTCATTCGTTTCTTTATCGGTCCGCCTAATTTTTCTAAAAAAATAAAATTTCTTTTGGTCAGGCAATATTCTTCAATATTCTTATTGTTATTATATATATATATATACTTTTCCTCCTCCATGTCAAGCATTTTCTCTAATTTTTATTATTCATGTTTTTCTATACCCAATTTTTTTTATTTCATTTTAAGCTAGCTCTTTTTCGATCAGTTACTCTTCTGAACTATTCAACTTAGTATCAGCCACTGAGTTACGAGTAGGACATTTCAATTAGTAATTTATTATAATGTAAATAAACCATATAGGTAGGCATTTGATATCCTTTTCTGGATTTTATAGAATTTCTGCCGATATAAAATTAACAGGATGACGAAAATATTATTAAATGTTTTCTCCCACTTTTCGATAATTTAAATTTGTAACTTCTCTGAATTCGAAAGCTCCGTTATAATTTTTTCGTACAATAGTGGGCTTTGTTATGTGTACTGTGTACCACCTGGCTTAATTATATATACCACAAATAGTCCAGAAATTTCGGAAAAGCCTTTAGTAGAAGCTTCAGTGCATGCGAGTAGCCTATTGAAAAACTACAGCTCCAACCAATCAAATTGAATGCTGATACTAGACATTTAAGTCACAATTGTCAGCCGGTCTCCTTGTTGTTGAAAACAGTAAGGGCAACGAATGCTGAAAGCCACATTTTTGCAAAAAAAGTACAATGCATTAAAATATTTATTCGATGTTGTCGATCTGAAACAATTAATTAAATAAACATTAACTGTTCGTTGTTTAATAAAATAAATTTCAACGATCTAAAACAAATATTTTGAAAAAAATTGTAAATGTTTATTTAACGGAAATAAGATCCAAACTATTTTATCACCTCCTTTAGAATGGCATAAATCAGAATTGTTCTGACATGCGGTGCGTCAATGTTGTTTTTATCATTATCTGATAATGACCTGCAGTTTGTGAGCTGATTTCAAATCACTTTCATTATCGAAAAATCCATCTTTGCAATAGATCTTTTCTGCGAAGTTGATGGATTTTTACGAGTTTCTGTCTCGTTCTTTGTTTTCTGAGAACGCTCGCAATTGAACTGCAATGATGATTCCACTAATTTTTATATAGTAAAAGATATCCAGGCATACTAGTAGGGATCTTCAACTCACATTGTAAAGGAAAGGCACGCACAAAACTGAGATCATTAACAAGAAAATGATCTGCAGAGTTGAAGACCCTTCTCTAATTAATTTCGCAGTAAGGGAGACTGGTTTTTCTTCTGCTTCAGTATCACTTTCTAGATCTGAGACGACATCTAAACTTACTTCAATAATAGCTTTGTACTGTAAAACTCATTCCACGTGATCATGTCTAAAGTCAATAAAACCATCTTCGTCAATTTTATGTCATGAAGTTTTAATAGTGTCGATGTTTGAATGGATGCATTGCTTTTTGATACATTCCAGTCAAACATTTTTCAAGCAGGTATGATATTTCAATGGAAGAAAATGCAACATGAATTAAGTAATTAAAATAGAAAATTGTTTTCACACGACTTTAACAGCTAAGACTATTATCTATACAGCAAAAGTCCTTATGGAAAGATAATGAGGGTTGGTGTGGTTTGGTTTGTTGTTCTACGGTCTTTTTTTGAACACTCTAGTCTAATTAGACTGGGGCCTACAGTTTAACGCGGATTCCGAACCACTAACCACACCAGGATTCAAACCTTTTTGGTACAAAGGGCTAAAGAGCTAGCTAATTTTTATCAGAACACTCGTATATGGTGGAGATAGGGTGTTAAATCTAAACGTCAGAAATGTTCATCGGGTTTGTTCTGGTTTGTCACTCTACGATCATGTTTTGCACACTTTATGCTAATTAGACAGGGACCAGTATTTTTATGGGGATTCTGAACCACTAACAAACATCGAACCTGAAGCTTGTGGTACCAAGGGCCAGAGCCTCTAGGTAATTGGCCATCAGGCAGCTGGAGGAGTGTGGAGGGAAAGTAGATAGACATAAAAAGAACTGACTGAAAACTAAACCAATACTATTGAAGAAATAATTCCTACAAAAAAATGACGCTTTTGGTTTGAAGTTTTCAATCGTATGGTTAATTGAAACATTTTCAAGGAGTTAAGATTTTCTTCTTTTACTCGTAAAATTTTATTTAGTTTTATTATACATTTAGACAATTCAAGTTCATTTAGATGTTAAGTTTTATTTTTATTTAAAAGTGATGAAGTTTATGTATATATTGTTATTATTATTTAATACTAAATCAAACTTTCTATTTATATCTTTTTTTTCCAAGATAAGTAATTACTACTTTTTGACCTGATTAACGATTTAAATAAATTCCACTGAAAAAGAAATCAAGATTTTTTTTTTTTCAAAATAAAGTTTATTATTATGCTATAGTTGTTCTAATGCAGCTAGCAATACAGAGACAACTAATCTTTTTGTGCCATAAGTAAGGGCTGCAACGCTGTTACTCATTTAACACTACCCAGGGGCACGTGTAGCTTGAAGAGAGCTATCCCCCACCCCCCAAACCTCTACGATCCTATTAGACTGGAACCTACTATCAAGTAGATTCCGAAACACTACAAGCATCCATTGTACCCCCGAGATTCGAACCTGAAACTTGCTCCAGAGAGCTAGTCACTCGGCCATCAGGCCCATTATGCTATAGTAGTTTTATTCATTTGCCATGAATGGAAATTATATTAAATTATACACAAATCACTAACTATTTTTAACAAATATCAGTATGTTAATATATGTTACATGTGACAGAAAGCAGGTATTTTTATCTTCAACCTGCTGCCCATAAAAGCTAAAAGACGGAAGGACCCATAAACCCACAGTGTTATTACTAGCAGATTTGATAATCCAGTTGCATTAAACTAAAAGAAAATAAAGCTCACCTGGTGGTCATTTGGCGTGCTGCCTCTTGTATAAGGTGCCACAGGTAAATCCGTGGGAGGTTCTGTGATCTTTTTGTGGTTCTGCATGTGCGAGGACAGGGCCGCCGCGGTGTTGTGGCAGCCTCGGTTGCACACGGTGCACTGGTAGGGTTTCCATTGTCGTGTGTCTTCATGTGGATCTTGAGGTGGTCGCTGCGCGAGAAGGCGGACTCGCACTGGGTACACCGATACTTCCGGTCGCCCGTGTGCAGTTTGACGTGGCGGTCGCGGCTGCGCTTGTGCTTGAACAGACGCTGGCAATAGTCGCACCGGAACGGCATCTGGTCGCTGTGGATCTGCAAGAAAAAAAACAACATTTGATATTTATGTCGATGCAATTGTTGATGCTACTTGTAATGGTGCAATAGGACGTTTATTTGCAATATGAAATGTTTATATACAATAACTAAAGATGGACCAATTAAGAAGCGATGAAATTTGATAAGGCATCTATGAGGATTTAACAGTTGATGCTGCTTGTAATGGTGCAGAAGGGAAGTTTTTTGACTTGCAGTATATTGTTTATATGCAATAACTAAATGTGAATCAATTTTTTTGACTTGTAATATATTGTTTATGTACAATAACTAAATGTGGACCAATTAGGAAGACAGGAAATTTGATACGGATTTATGGTGAGTTAACAGTTGATGATGCTTGCAATGGTGCAAAAGGAAGTTTATTTCACTTGTAATATATTGCTGATATGTAGCAACAACTAATTGTGTATCAATTAGGACATTAGGTAATTTGTTAAGGAATTTATATGAATGTAGTCCAAAAGATGGTTTATGAAACTTAAGGTAATATACTAATTTGTGCAATGATGTCTTACCATTGTGGATCAACAAGGAAGATATCAAATTTAATGGTTTATGCCAATATAATAGTGAAGTTATGCGTAATAGTTTATGAGACTTATGTAATACAATAATGTATTGTTTGTATGCAACAACATTTAATGATTTTATGATTTAGTCGATTCAACAGTGATGGTGCTTGTAATGATGTAAAAGGAAGTTTATTTGCAGTAAGGAATGTTTATATGCAATAACAACTAAATGTGGATCAATTAGCAAGAAAGGAAATTTGATAAGGGTTTTATGTCAATGTAGTAGTGATACAGTGTGCAAAAGATGGTTTATGAAAACTAAGGCAATATAGCAATATAATGTTTACGTGCAATGATATTTTGTCATTGTGGATCAACATGAAACAGAGGAAACGTAATGATTTAACCCAATTTAATAGTGACGCTGCGCGCAATGGTTTATTAGACTAACGTAATATAACAATGTATTGTCTAAATGCAAGACATCTAGTTACTATTGTAAATCTAACTATTGTAGATCAACAGGAAATTTTGATAAGGGATTGATGTCAGTCTAAACGTGATGCTGCTTGTAGTGGTTCAATATCGAAATTTATATTTTTATATGCAAGTCATAGCTGATAAATAAGGAAGAAGAGAATTTGACAAGTGAGGTTATGTCGCTGTCACAGTGATGCTGGTTATAATGGTGCAGAAAATGGTTCATAGAACTAAATGTTACGTCAGAAACCCAGGTCCCCTGCATAGGGAAGTCAGCGCCCTATGTCCAGAAAAACCTCCTGTCTGTGGGGGTGTCTGGTAGGGGGTGAGGTGACAAGAGAGAAAGAATGTAAGAAAGAGAGTTGAACTTCTGTAACCAACAAAAAAGGTTGTGGCTAGTCCATCTTCAGTATGATGGCTGCCTAAATAAATGAGTTGAACAACTGTGACCAAAGTGAAAGGTCGTGTGACAGTGCATCTTCGAGTTTGACGGCTGCCTAAATAAAAGAAGTTGAACAACTGCGACCAAAGAAAGGTCGTGTGGCAGTGCATCTTCGAGTATGATGGCTGCCTAAATAAAAAGTTGAACAACTGCGACCAAAGAGAAAGGTCGTGTGGCAGTGCATCTTCAATGATGGCTGCCTAAATAAAAGAGTTGAACAACTGCGACCAAAGAAAGGTCGTGTGGCAGTGCATCTTCGTGTTTGATGGCTGCATAAATAAAAGAGTTGAACTTCTGTAACCAACGAAAGGTTGCGTGTGGCAGTCCATCTTCGAGTTTGATGGCTGCCTAAATAAAGGTTAATTTAATTACAGTCCATTCGTATATTATTTGAGTTTATTTTTGTGTTAGTGAGCTATCGAACACTAAACAATGTATTATTTATATGTAATGACATCTAGTCATTGTGGATCAACAGGTTGAGACACAAATTAATAAGGCTGTAAATATTATAGATATGGTGTGTGTAAGGACTCAGAAAATGGTTTAGAAATCATTGGCAATATATTGTTCTTATTTAAAGACATCTAGTTATTTCGCATTAATTAGAAAGTAGGAAGTATTTACGTTATTTAATAGAAATGGCATATTTTTATTACTGAATGTGGCTTACGTGATATAAAATAATGAGTGTTTATATGTAATGATATCTTGTCATATGCCAAGAGTCAAAATTTTATAAAGAATTTATGACAAATCAACAAAAATACTCAAATAACTGAATAAATTGAAAGCGTACAGCTGTGTTAGTGATAATCATAACGATTTATAAGACGTAGAAAGTATGTTGATTGCATGGAACGACATCTAATCATTGTGACACTGCAGGAAGGACAAAAAAATGCAATTAGGGATTTATGTTAGGGAGATGGTTTATGAAAACTAAGGCAAAATAGCAATATAATGTTTATGTGCAATGATGTCTTGTCATTGAGGATCGACAAAGAAAGAGAGTAAATTAGTGATTTACGTCAATGTGATAGTGAAGCTGTGCGTAATGGCTTATGAGACTGATGTAATATAACAATGTATTGTTTATATGCAATGATATCTAGTCATAAATCTACAGTGAAAGAAGAAATTTGATAAGGAAATGATGTCAATCTAAACTGATGCTGTTTGTTGTGGTTCAATATAAAAAATATATTTTTATATTCAAGTCATAGTAGATAAATAAGGAAGAGGAGAAATTTGGCAAGTGAGTTATGCCGCTGTTACAATGATGCTGGTTGTAATGGTTTAGAAAATGGTTCATAGAATTAAACAATGTATTATTTATATGCAATGCCGTCTAACCATTGGGGATTAACAGGAATAGAGACAAATTAATATGGCTATAAATCTAATAGAGATGGTATGTGTAAGGCCGTAGCAGTAGGCTTAGGAATCATTGGCAATTTATTGTTTTTATTCAAAGACATCTAGTTAAAGTTCATCAATTTGAAAGGAGAGATTTTGATGAAGGAATTACGTTTATAATAGAAGTGACATGTTATTAGTGTGAAACGTGGTTTACGTGGTATAAAACAATATGATGTTTGTTATTTAACAAGCAGCTATGAAGTAATCCGGTTAAGTAAAAATTTATTCAAACTTATAATTCACATATGATAATAAGAGGTTCAGAAGAAATTGTTTAGTGGCATCTATAGTCACTATCATAGAAGCACAAAAAATTTATTTATATACATAAAATGCATGAATATTCATAATCCGTTAAACATAGTACTAAGTTTGACACTAAAAATTAATTATGAATATAATTTTTAATTACATTTATATTAAATGATTTACCAGGAAAAAAAACATCACTAAACACTAGCAAAATTTTTAAAAACATGACATAAATTATTAATCCCAAATTCATCATCTTATTTTTCTGTGATTAATTACAAATAATTAACATCATTAAATGCAATATTAAGAACTAATTTACAACATAAAAAATTAATAACTATCATTCCTATTCATAGGAATAATAATGTCTGGATAACAGAATGATTCCGTATGAAAATAAGGTTTAGGTAAAAAAAAAACTGCTTTTAATTTAAGACAATAATTAGCGTATGATAATTGTCGAGCAATAAAAAAGGCATTAATGAATTTCAAATGCCATATTAAAGCATTAATTAATCATTAGCTGTACAAGAGACTTCAATGGAAACTCTCATTTGCTTATTCGGCTACAAGGTGGAATGCAGGTAATGCCGCAACTATTAACAACCACACACAAGCATGAACAAAAAGCGATTTCAACACTCCCTTTCCGAAGTGATTAATTCGCGAACAAATGCAGATAACACAAGATACATAACGATCGGCATGTAATTAAATCACTCTAACCGAAACTCCTGATGGCGAAAGTTGTCAACCTTCTGATGTCGGGCGTAACTCAAACGGACCCAACCCAACGTACTGGCCACTGTGGAAGAGGTGTTCTGGCCACTTTAGACACACATATGAGAATAAAAAAAAATCTAATAGTAGTTTAATTTAATCTCCTTTTTTTTTTTTTTTTTTTTTTTTTTTATCAGAGAAACCTACTAAATCTTTGTTATCACCATTGAATATCGTAGGTTGGTTAAGTTTGGTTTGGTTTGTCTCTCTACGTCATCATGTGCACACTTTAGGCTAAATAGACCGGGACCAGTTTGATTTAAATTATTGATTTTTTACTTTATGATTGTCTATAGTTCAAATTTCTTTTCCCTCATGTTGATCTATTGTTTTAATTGTAAAAATATAAGTTATCAAGTCTTCTGTGGCGGCCTGATGGCCAATTGCCTAGCGCTCTGGCACCACAAATTTCAGGACCAAATCATGGCGGTGGTATGGTTGTTTTTTGTGAGTAGTTTGGAATCCACGTTAAACTGTAGTTATCTGTCTAATTAACCAAATTGGAAAAAAATTACTAGTGACAAACCAAACAAAATCATCTGTGAAATTTAAATTTTTTTTTTTTTTTAAACTGTTAAAAAACATTGCACGTGGTTAATTCATTGTCATATGGAAATGTGAGCAGTTGGTGTGCAAGAGGGTTCAAAGTTGCTGACAACATGGGTTGCTTTCATTGCTTTTAAAAAATCAAAAGGTTTAATAACGATTTGACAACATACATGAGTGTTACATTAACAGTTAGGCTATCAGGTGGAAGTTTCTCAAGTTTCCTTCCATACGACACCCAAGTGGGAGCAGATAACCCTAAAATTCAGCCACCTGAACCCTCCCTTGATAACCCATTGGTGGCCTATTTCTGATATATAAATGAAACACAGAAGTCTACAGACAGTAAAAAAAAAAAAAAAAAAAAAAAAAAACATACATAATCCGAAGGCTTAGATTTGAATTTGCTCTTAATGTGTTCTACAGTCATTGCTTTCAGTCATTTTCATCATAATCCGAATCAACATAATCATCATACATAATCCGAAGACTTAGATTTGAATCTGCTCTTTGTGTGTTCTACAATCATTGCTTTCAGTCATTTTCTCATTGCTTCCTTTTCTACAATCATTGCTTTCAGTCATTTTCTCATTGCTTCCTTTTCTACAGTCATCTTTCATTTTTCATCATTGCTTCCTTTTCTACAGTCATGACTCTATGACGTTGGATAAGATCTTCGCACCGTGGGTAAGCATCTTCGCATCGTCCAGTTGCCTGATGGGAGTTCTCACCCACACGATGCACATATGTGGAGTTATCCAAGAATCCTTCCTTCTTCCCACTCATCCGTTGGTCAGTTGTGTGTGGTATTCATACGTGGAATAAAAAGTAATATTAAAAAAAAAAAAAAAAAAAATTTAAAGTCAATTCCTACTTTTTTTTTCATTATATTGCAGAAAAGTCCTTTATAAATAATTTTCATTCATTTTTTTAAGTTTATCTGGCGCCATCTATTGCTAGATATATGTAACATAAATTTAAAAAAACTAAAATTAATTAATTAAATTAAATTACTGAATTAATATTTGATAAAACTATATTAACATCCAGTGTCATCCACTACAAGTTCGAAAAAATGTATTTGAACTTGAGTGGATGAATTAAAAAGTATTTTATGAACGATTAAAAAATTTGAACAAGATATATATAGGTTAGAGTGTAAGCTAATAGAAGAATTGAAAAAATATACACAAAAACGTTGAAACCCATTTATGTAAAAAAATATGCACACAAAATATAAACTATTTTAAAGCTCCATGACTATTTCATTGGACAATATATATGATATATAGTGATTGAACTACAATTTAAATGGCAAAAATGTTAACTTTCTAACAGCGGATCTAAGCAAAAAACATTCAAATTCCTCTGCTAACCCTTCTAATATAAACACAAGAAATAATTTAATTTATTGTAATTTAATTTTTTTTTAAATTTATTATTTATATTTAAAATTTAAAATTTAATTATTTATTAGTTATTATGAAATAATTTAAACTATTTAATTTTTATTGTAGTTTTATTTCTTGAATCTTTGTGCATTCATTTTGTCTCATCATTTTTATTTATAAAACAAGTAACATAAATTTTTTTCTTTAAAGTCAATTCCTACTTTTTCTTTTCACATTCATTTATCTGGCGCCATCTATTGGTAGATACATGCAACTTAAATCTAAAAAAAACTAAAATTAATTAAATTTAATTACTGTTTTGAAAAAACTCAGCCAACGAAAAAATGTATTTGAACTTGAGTGGATGAATAAAAAGTATTTTATGAACTTTTTGATTTATAAAAGGACTAATAATAAATTGAGTATAATAGATAAGACTTCGTGGTTAAAACATTGAATTCTTCTTCTTCTTCATTAGCACAACAGCCCCATGGTGGGACAAGGTCGTCTGCCTACTTGCAGATTTCAAGACAGGATATGTTTTATTTTTTATGGGGTAAAAGGTTGTCAGTTCTAGGCCCAACGGTCTACAGCAATATTAGACCGGGACCACTGTTTAAAGTGGATTCCAAATTATTACAGACATCCAAGGCATCGCTGGAACTCGAATCCGAAACCTGTGCCACCCAGCGCTAGACATAAAATATTGAATTACTGTTTTCTATAGATTTGTCGTTTTTTTTTTTAAATTTATTAATCCATCAATGAATGTTTAGTGAGCAGTCAAACTGTCTACAGCCACACACAAACAAAAATCCATTTTCTTTTATCTCAATGGATTAATATTCCAACTTTCCAACAACAAATCGGCAGAGGAAATACGATGCCTATCGATTGTCATATAAATAAATCATTCATACTGAAAGTTCGAATAATAAAAAGTGTCAAGATACTTCGGGCGTAACCTGAAAGGACCCAGCCCTTTTTTTTACTAGCCACTCTGGGTGAGGTATATTCTTTCCATTTGAGATATACATACATCCCCAAAAACACCAGATTTCGATTATGTCATCTATTTATTGTGCTTTTTTTTTTTTTTTTGTTTATGTTTCTCTAATAAATCACTGTTATCTACCATTGGTTACTGTCAACAGACTGATATAAGTACTTAAGTCCTCTATTTTAGAATAATTCTACATATAACTGAGAAATCAACTGTGATCTTATATTAGTATGAGTGTTAGTAAAACATTTTAACTGCTCAGAAAATTTGAAAACTTTACACCACTGTTTGCAGCATTGTAGCTCAGTTCGGTGGATAGCAATAAGGATGTGTAGAAACAAGTATTTTTACAGTAGCTCTGTCTAGAAATCAAGATATGAAGATGTCTCCTAGCTAGAAATCAACTACGCAGACAGCTTGCCCTTGCCTTGCCTTGGCCCACCATTTGTTGCACCAATGAAGAAGAAGTATACAAAAGGGTTTTTGATCACCGAAGTCAAGCATCATCTGGCGCTGTCAATAATTGGGAAGGTGACCACCTGGGGACACCGCATGCAGTTGTCATTTAAAATTGGGGCCTGATGGTCAAATAACTAGCGTTCTGACACTCGTTGTCCCGGGCGTCGTGTTCCAGGGCGGTGAAAGGAATTTTTGTAGTGGTTCGGAATCCACTTTAAACCGTAGGTCCCGGTCTAATAGGACTGTAGAGAGTTGTGCGTAATGCTGACAATCCTACTGCATAAAAACAAAACATCTCCTGTATCGAAATTTGCCAGTAGGCAGACGGCCTTGGCCCACTATGGAGATGTTGCGCCAATGAAGAAGAAGAAGTGTGAAGATGGTCGTTCATAAGAGAAATGCACTAAAAAATGAACGGAGTTGGGTTTAAAAAAGATCTTTTGACAAAGGAAAGTTTAAAATCCATTGATGTTAATGAAATAAAAATGCAATAAGATGATGCATATTTGTCTTAGCAACAAATATATGAGTTAATTAGAAAATTTAAACATAATGAGTTTCTCATATAAATTAAAAACACCGTATTCTGACACCAGAATATTGTTTTGTTGAGGGCGATAAAAAGGAATAAAACTGCCAAATGAATATGGATGGAACAGCCACAGATGTAGATTTGATTGGATGAATATACACACTAAGTGATACATAACTGGTTGCGCAGTTCCACCAAAGAACTTTTAAAAAATATCTCACACTTCTTATACAGTACAGAACTTGTTTTGAGCATGAAAGGTTGTATGGAAAGTAAATGATGAGCACTTTTGAAAAAACCTTTTTAAAACGTTTATTTGACGGACCCTTATATTAAGAGCGAAAATATACGCTATTTAACAATCACACACAAGCAATGATAAAAGCGATTTCCACACCAACCGTCACAAGTGATTGAAACACCGCCACTCCAGTGATAAGACGACACGATATATATAACCCATCGATTGTAATTAAATCACTCGAATTGAAATTCTTAATGGCGAAAGTTGTCAACTTTCTAATGTACTTCGGGCGTAACTGGAAAGAACCCAACCCATTCTAGAAGAGGCGTTCTATCCATTTGAGACACACACACACAAAAGAACTCGATTTTTACTCACTTCTTTTGTTTATTACCTCCGCGTAACCTACTAAATCTTTCTTATTTACCATTGAACGCTATCGACGGCACAAGATGTATGGCTGGGATGTCTAGTTTTTGATTTGTTTCTTTTCCCAAAGACTGGCCTATTGCTCTAATTGAGGAAACCCAACTCAGGTCTTCAATGAAGCTTAAGGCGAATTGTGATGATGAATAATAAAAAAAAATTGTTTAAACACGACAACTTAAAAAAAAAGGGACAGTAGGCGGTAGGTGTTGGGCAATTCGTGTAATAATAGGGTTGGTCGCTCGAGAACTGTTGGCTCCAAGACACTGCTGCTGTTTGAGTTAATATATGGATCTACTATATGTGGTGCATTACTACACACCCAAAAGTGATGGGGATTGTTATTAAGAAGAAAAAGTATTTGCACCAAGTAAAGTGCGGTGGAAAAATCCATCGATTTAATAATGGAAGGCCTTTATTGGACACAATAATGCCATGCTGGGCATTATAAATAAATTTCGAACTGTTCGAATTGGCTTCTTAAAGGTGTGGTGCTTCATAAGAGGCTTACAGAGGTCCATAAATTGTGCTAACAAGACTTGAAAATTACCCTAAATCTAAAGTGTTTCCCAGAAAGAAAATCTTTATTCAGTTGAGTTCTCTTTTTATTTTGGTGAAGGCTTTTCTATATAGAATTATCATTTTTGAGTTACTAGTAATAAAAATATGAAGCAGTTTTTTTTTTTAAATTTTAAGTACTACCATTTTTTATATTGTTATTTATGTAAGTTTATACACTCCAAAAAATATTAAATTATAATGAATATGTACTTGAATCTCTCCTACTTTGCAATATTTTTATGGCTCGCTAGTATTTTGGGCTTTTAATGAAACTGAAAAGAAACTAAGGCATGTTTAATTTAACAAATGTCAAATTCTTATTAATGAAAATTGATCCTGATGTATCTTTTTAAAACAAATCGCATGTTGTTGCGTATCACATGTCAATATTTTTCTTTCTTAGAAGTTTATAAGATAATGAATAACTATTGTTTTTGAATTGCTTCTTTCAGAAAGGCCAACAGATCGAGTAGCCAATAGCTGGCCAATAGTAAATAGACAATAGGCCGGTCTCTTGGCAATAGGCCAACAGACTGGCCTATTGCTGTAATTGGGGAAACCTAACTCAGGTCTTCAATAAAGTTTAAATTGTGATGAATAATAAAAAATTGTTTAAATACGACAACTTAGAAAAGGGACAGTAGGCGGGTGTTGGGCAATCCGTGTAATAATAGGGTTGGTCGTTCCAGAACTGTTGGCTCCAAGACACTGCTGCTGTTTGAGTTAATACATGGATCTACTATATATGGTGCATTACTACACACCCAAAAGTGATGGGGATTGTTATTAAGAAGAAAAAGTATTTGCACCAAGAAAAGTGCTGAAAAAATCCATCGATTTAAGAATGGAAGGCCTTTATTGGACACAATAATGCCATGCTGGGCATTATAAATAAATTTCGAGCGATCTGAATTGGCTTCTTAAAGGTGTGGTGCTTCATAAGAGGCTTAGAGAGACCCATAAATTGTGCTAACAAGACTTGAAAATTACCCTAAATCTAAAGTGTTTCCCAGTAAGGAAAAACGAAAGGAAATCTTTATTCAGTTGGGTTCTTTTTTTTTTTTTTTTTTTTTTTTTTTGCTGAAGAATGAAGAATGAAAAGTTACTTTCAGCTTGTTAGCTGAAGGATTGAAACGACTTTATCTTAATGTATTCGCCCGCAGTGGAAGTAAATTTGTTCTAGTATGTCTTTTTTGAATAGAATGAGCATTTTTGAATTACTAGTGTTAAAATATGAAACAGTTTTTGTGTTAAACTACTACGTTAAAATATTTTATTTATTAACGTTACGTACTATTATTTTTACATTGATATTTATGGAAGGTTATACAATCCAAAAATATTCATTTTATTCATAATCAAAACATTATAAAAATATGAAGCAAATTTTTTTTTTTTTTTTTTTTTTTTTAAATTTTAAGAACTACTATTTTTTACATTGTTATTAATATAATGTTACACAATGCAAAAATATTCACTTTATTCATTATTAACACTTCAGTAGTATAAAAATATGATGCAGTTTCTTTTTAAAATTTTAAATATTACCATTCTTTACATTGTTATTTATGTAAGGTTATACAATCCAAAAAATATATTTATTTCATGCATTATCAAAATTTTTCTAAATAATGTACAATATTTAAAGAAGTTGAAATTATATATATATTTTTTATGTATCGTTTATGTTGTTTTGAAAAATTCAATTTATTAAATATTATTTCATTTTTATTATAATGATTAATTTTTTTTTATTAAATATATAATATATTTTGCAGATTTTAAAAGATAGTGGAATGAAACATAATTCAGAAAGTTTAGAAATTTATGATTCCTAAACTTTAAAATAACACTCTCTTGACAATATCCTTGAATATAAAATAAGAAGGATTAGAAGTCAATAAAAAGAACTTTTAGCAACTTTTGCTGTCAAGTTGAAGTCATTATAAAAACAAGTAATATATATAAAAAAAATTTAAGTCAATTCCTACTTTTTTTCACTCTTTTGCAGAAAGTCCTTTATAAATAATTTTCATTCATTTTTTTAACTTTATCTGGCCCCATCTATTGGTATATATATGCAATTTAAATCTAAAAAAACTAAAAATTAATTAATTAATGAATTAATATTTGAAAAGACTGTATTAACATCAAGTGTCATCCACTACAAGTTAAAAAAAAAAAAATGCATTTGAACTTGTTTGGATGAATAAAAAAGTATTTTCTGAACGATTGAAAATTTGAACAAGATATATATAGGAGAGTGTGAACTAATAGCAGGAATTGAATATTAATATTAAATTATAATGAATAGGCACTTGAATCCCTCCTACATTGCAATAGTTTTATGGTTCACTAGCATTTTGGACTTTTAATGAAATTGAAAAGAAACTAGGGCATGTTGAACTCAACAAATGTCAAATTCTTATTAATGAAAATCCTGATGTATCTTTTTAAAACAAATCGCACGTTGTTGCATATCGAATGTCAATTTCTTTCTTGGAAGTTTATAAGGTATTTATATTTATATTTTATTTATACGGTTTATTTGCTGTATATTTACCAGTGTGTTCCATTGTTTTTCGTTTCGCTTGGTTTGGTTTGTCGCTCTATGATCATTTTGTGCGAGAAAATTCATAAAGAGAAAATCATTTTTTTTACTGGATTTTGAAAGTGGGATTTTAATTATAATCCTTGTGTGTATATATATATATTCTACTATAAATATGTACTATAACGAAATATTTAATCACTAAGTTTGAGCACAAAGGTTACAGGAAATCTAAGTTTGAACACAAATGGAATGTATTTCGAAATGCATAAGCCCTACAGTGGAAGTTTTTTTTTCATCTATTGAAGCTGCGTAATTTTTTTTTTCCTAAAGGAAAAATAACAATCTATTCATCCAGTTTTAAAATCATTAATATTATTACAATCCAATTTTTATCATAATTCAATTTTTAAGGAAAACTACGATTTATCGACAGTTTAAAAAGTAATTCAATTCAGATAAAAAAATACATTATGACCACTCATGTTAGTTCAACACAGTAGTCATGATGTAACCCCAACGTCGATTTCGAGTCTTACTCAAGCACTTGAAGACTTTAACACCCACGAGACATTCCATTATTTGCACACAGGGCTGGCCACTTCAAACACGGACCCCAGCTATCGAGGATCTATGTGCAAACAAACTCACCGGGCAGTCCCCCTCTCCCTTCAAAATAAATAGGCAGTTCTGATCCGCATAATGGAGATGTGATCCCTTCAGACTTCTGCAAGTCGGTGCTGATGGCCCTTGCGTAAAGGTGATTGAGGACTGGAAGTTAGCTGGGTAAATACCAACTCGGTAATGTAGAGTTAACAGGTGGGTTGGAAGCCAACAGGTTGTAAGAGTCCTTTGGACTGTGGTAACCGTTGAAATGTAGGCTAAAGATATGTTTGTTCGTGTGGGAATGATCAGGAAAGACAATAGGAAAGTCTTTTTTATGGTATTGCGGTAACACCAATATGCAAATTGACATGCATGGTTATTGGCTGTGTCTATAATAGTTGAATAAATAAATTTACATTTGAGGATAAAAATTGAAGGCTTACTATGAATTATTTTAATAAAAATTTAATTCATGTAATATCATCAAAACTATTTTGTTTGTTTAGTAAGAGGAATACAATTTAATACGCTTATCAAATGTTCAATAGTGTTTATACTATTTATATAAATTATAATCAAAATGAAATGAACTAATTTTGTTTGCAGTTGGTTATTATAATGATGAGATTTCCGTAAAATTCGATAAAAGATATAGCCTTACTTGTGTCATAGTTTTAAGTCTAAGTACAGTATAATAATGGGATAGTAGTATGGTACAAGGTTGGAATCCAACAGATTGTAAGACCCTATGGACTGTGGTAATCTTTGAAATGTAGGGTAAAGATATGTTTGTTCGTGTGTGAATGATCAGGAACTACAATGGAAAGTCTTTTTATGGTATTGCGGTAACACCAATATGCAAATTGACATGCATGGGTATTGGTTGTATCGATATAGTAAGTCTTTTGTTGATCATTTTTTTTTTTTTTTTAAGAATCAACTTGATGACCTGGAATTCTTTACAAATTACCTAATCATTAAAGTATTTTTAAAAGGTAATTAATTTTTTAGAGAATGTAGATAATGCAGAAAAAAATTTATATGATAAATTATGAAATATTTTAATAAAAATCAATTTTATGTAACATCATAAAAATTATTATGTTTGTATAAATATAATAATAATAAAATAGTATTGTATTTATTGTAAAATAATAATAAAATATTATGTTAATTAAGTATTTTTATAGCATTGCTGTAACACCAGTATGCAAATTGACATACATGGATATTGGCTTTTATCAATACAGGAAGTCTTACGTTGATCATTTTTTAGAATCAACTTGATGACCTGGAATTCTTTACAAATTACCTAATTACCTCTATTATTAGAGTATTTTTTATAAGGTAATTAATGTTTTAAGATAATGCCGATAAATAAATTTACAATTGTAAGGGAATTGGAAAATTTACAAGGATACAATTGAAGGTTTCCTAGGAATTACGAAGTATTTTATTAAAACATTAATCATCAAAATGTTCAAGAGTGTTTATATTATTTATTATAAATTATAACCAAAAATGAAAAGAATTTATTTGCAGTTGGTTATTATAATGAATAGATTTCCGTACAATTCGATAAAAAAATTCAGAAAAATGTTTTAAAAAAGATAAACTTAAGCAATGATACAAGTAAATATTAATAATAATAAAAATATTTACCGTATATTTAAGCATCAGTAGTCCGTATATTTAAGTTTAAATATACGGAGAAAATCACATTACCTTATTTAGTCAGTAAACTAAATTTCATAATAATAACAGTAATTACTTTAGAAATATGGAATTTTTAATTTTCATCAAGTTTGATGTAATGTTAACGTATGCTGTAATACTTATTTTTTATGAAATAATTATATTTAAATTATTCTCATAATAGATCAATCACAATTTTATTGCAAATTGAAAAATAATTTTTCCTACTAGATAATTAATCTCCTAGATTTACGAAACAAGTAACATTTTTCTTTATAATGTTGATTTTTTTTTTACTTTTCTATTTATACGAATCGTTATTTATTGTTATATTGATGTCAATACTTTTTTATTTCGATTTATGGATGGTTTTTTTTTTATTTTTATTTTAAAATAACTAATAGGTTGAATACAAAAACAAAAAAAAGTAAAAATTTAGGTCACAGTGCAATGCTATGCCTGGTTTAGATCACCTCCAAATTGAGTATAATAGAAACGTATTTTAAAAATTTATGTGATAAATTAAATTTTGCTATTTATAAGGCAGTAATTATATATTTGATTAGCATCAAAATTATATTTTTTCTGATTTAGAAAATATATGACAATAGATATATACATATAATTACAATATATATATATCTATTTTTAGAAAATATATATTATATACAGTCTGAGTAAAAAAACTTTAAGGCCAGTAAAGATTTTGAGAAAATGTAAAAAATTAAATAAAAAGGGATTCAAATAATATTAATTATTAAAAAGTTCATTGATAAGAAATAAATGATATAAACATATTTGCTAAATATATAATTATGAGAAACATGTGTGGTTATTTACAAAGTTAAAGTAAAAACTTTAAGGCCACCAGTCATTTTAAAAAATAAATATAATATAATCATGTAATTACCATTGCAACTACTAGCTTGTGACAACGCTGCAATTTTTCATATTTGTCATTCGTTTCTTCGAAGTATTGGTGATATTTGTGAAAGATGGCGAAGGGTAAGAAGTTAACTGATCGTGAAGAGGACAGATCGAAGTTTTGTCTTCAAGGAATGTGTAGTCGTGCTATTGCGATAAAGATAGGAGATCAAAAGACTGTAGTCAACAATTTTTTTTAAAATAAAGACAATTATGGTAAAGAGAATACTGGGGGAAGACCTAAAGCTTTGTCCTTGCGTGATGAAAAGAAAGTTTGCCAATTTGCAAATGGAAGTAGTACTCAACCAGGAAACTGATTCCGACGACAGGTTTAAAAGTTTGTCAAAAAACGATTTATAGCACAATTAGAAGGTCTGGAAGGTACATTTACTTAAACCTCAGTTACTGCAGAGACACAAAAATAGAGCGTTTGAACTTTGGCCATTCATGACCTGGGACAACCAATGGATAGAAATTATTTTCTGACGAAAAAAAAATGGAATTCGGATGGACCAGATGGCTGGAATTTCTACTGGCATGATATAAATAGAAATGAAAACAGCGTCAATCATGACTTGGGGCTGTTTTTTCTTGAATTGCTTTCGTTTCGGTAGAATGAATTCACAAAGGATACCAAAAATGTCCTAACAAATCATCTTTTGCAAATGCTGAATGTCTTGCTGGAGAAAATGGAAATATCAGTACAATGCCACCCATACAGTAACAGCACAAAAGTGGTTCCAATGTTGAACTGTGAAATGGCCAAGCCTGTCAGAACCTTTGGGCTGACTTGCAAAATGGGAGACATTTTACATCAACAACAGAGCTGCTACTATCAGCCAGTGAGTATGGTCAAAAACTCCGTTTCAGAAAACAAAATATTTAGTCGCTCCTACACAACCTTCTAAATTTGCTTATAAATTTTCTATGTTGGCCTTAAAGTTTTTACAGGCTCAAATATTCATATGTGTATTTTATAATATTTTCTAATAATAAAATATTTGCAAATTAATTTTCAACTTTTTACTTTTATTTAAGCTCAATAATTATCAATCAAATGATATTTTTTAAATGTTTCCATTTTCTCAAAAATCTACTAAAAGTTTTTACTCAGACTGTATATATATATATACATATATATGCAAATGAAATTTATTAGGAGATATTTAATATAAAAATATTTTAATCTTAAATTTAAGCAAAATGACAATTCGGTTTGTCTCTCTCCGGTTATCTATTGCACATTTGGGGGCTAATTAGACAGGGACCTACAGTTCAACGTGGATTCCGAACCACTCACAAACATCCATGCAGCCGCCAGGATTTGAACTAAAGGCAAGCCTGCCAGTATCATCAGGTCGCCATAGTGAAATATAACGGATATTTTACAAACAATCTGCTGTGTGTATTTTTTATGCAATGCCTTTTCGAAATAAGATTTCTGCAGAAAAGATCATTTGTACACAAAGGAATTCACATGAATACTGTATTATATAGAATGGACACTGAAAGATCTGAAACAAAATTTTTATTTAAATATTAATATTACTGTAACTTTTATATGTTTAGGTTCCGAATCTTGCTATGGTTAGAGATATTCTGATATTAAAATGTTACTGATATTTTATCTCCGAGCTTAAATAATGAATCTTTCACTGAAATAGAAAAATTCAATGACTTTTACTCGTTTCTGCACATTATACTGAAAAACTACTCTGCAATGAGCAATAATTCTAATACTCTACAATGAGCAATAATTCTAATACTCTACACAATGAGCAATAATTCTAATACTCTGCAATGAGCAATAATTCTGCTACTCTGCAAATTCACAGCAAACACATATATTTCTCAAATTATAATGTAATGACATGCATTATTTTATACTTTTTTTTTAAAGAAGAGCCTGGAATTCCTGATGAATAAATTATTGGCTTCTGAACTACTTCAACAATCATTATGGCAGAAAATCTTCATGATACAAATTTGAATGTCTTACTACAGGCGGTCTTACTAACCCAATATAATTCCATATACTGACTAAAAAGTTGATGACAGAAATGTGGCTTGACTTTATGACCCAAATCACATCTAGTTATTACCTCCTAAAGCTTCTTTTCTCAATTCCTACAAATTTAATTGGCAGTAAATGGTGATAAAACATTTTTGGTTACAGTGGCTTTATATTCTCCCCTCCAGTAGAATTTTTTAGTGTTCAACTTACCAACTAGCAAGTGAAACAAAATTCCTTAATTATTTTTGGTTCCTAATTGACATGTTACTGATGGATTCGAGGAGTAGAGTAAAATGATGTGGTATCCTTTCGCCACTTATTCTACCCTCCGATCTGATATCAAACTTCACAATAGTGTGATATCGTTCCAAACTGAGGTGATGGCAAACTGCACCCACTTTGCGCTCCACTATCACTCCACCACTGAAGAGATTTAACTTTCGGAAATTTCTTTTTATTGAAAAATTTAAATCTAGGGGGAATACTGCAGTTACCATCTTTAGTTCCCTAATACTTCAGTTCTTTTCATCTTATAAATTAGGGAATTAATACCAAATTAAATTTCAAGAAAGCTTTTATTTTTTAATACAAAAATCACTGCGGTCTGATGACTAATTGGCTAGCGCTCTGACCATTGATACCACAGGCTTCAGGTTCTTATATTGAAGAAATCACATATAAGAAAATCACAGTGACAACAAAAGGTAAAAAATATTTCATTCGAAGAAGAAAAGTAATTAGTAGCGATGCGAAGAATTTGTTGAAAACGGGAAACAAAAAGATGTTCAAAAGCTTTGATCCCCATTTGTGAATCAGAAAAGAAAGTTGCAGAAGGTCATTGCATTTTTTTAAAAGCACATTATAAGCGGGTTTTAAAAAGAAGGCTCCGGACGGACATTACAGAATGGCTTTTCTCACTAATGAATATAAGAATGATATGAATAAAAATTTCAATCTTTCAAAATTCGGTTTTGAATAGGGACAAAAAAAACAACTTTCAAATATTTTGGAAAAACTTTTTTTCTCGTTATTTTTATCCCACTTTTTTTGACACAGCAAATATTTAGATCCAAGTCCAATAACCCGTGTGGTCTCATGGAAGGAGGGAAAGAGGGGGTAGGGCAGCTTCTGTTATGTTGGAGCACCTGTAGGCCATCTGACTTGACGCTGAAGGCGAGGGCAATGCCTTTCAGGGAGGACTTTTTAGGGCTAACCATCCCGCATTTGGGCATCATATCGGAGAAAAAGCCTGAAAACTCCCACCAGGTAATCCGACTAATGAGGCAAGATACTGAACATCACGAACGCCATCGAGTATCCTCGTATTTCGTATCGTAGATTGAACTTCAATCTAATTTTCACCAGCGGCAATGAGCCACTGGGTCACGAATTGGGCAAAAAAAAATTTCTTGTTTAGATTTAAAGTTATTTTTTTATATTAAAAATTTTGTGTTTCACATAATATTCTACAAAGAATCCCTAATGGACAGTCGATCTGATGGCCAATTGGCTAGCTCTCTGGCGTCTTTTATTCACAGGCTTCAGGTTCGAATCCTGTCCGGGGGCACGGATATTTGTGAGTGGTTCGGAATCCACGTTAAACTGTAGGTCCCCGTCTAATTCATCCAAAATGTGCACAAAATGACCATTGGGAGTGACAAACAAAACCGATGGACCTTCATGGACAAAGAGGAAAGGGAAAAATTTTGAAAATAGGAGATAATAGGGAAAACAATTGTCAAGCTGTTCAACTCTCCATAAGAAATGCTCATACTGATTGTCCCATTTTTCATCTAGTCTCTTCGTTCTTGAAAGCAGTGATTAATATGCACGTGTGTTTATACCTTTGTGAAGTGCGCTAAGGAATACTGAACTTGTTAAATAATTACCATATCAATGTCAAAAAGAACTTTAAATCAAACTTTTAGCATTATTATTTAAACAAACGTTTTCTTTACAATCTATTTTAATCCCCTCTGCTTAATTTTTTAAAGAAAACTCTGAAAGTAACATTACCTTTCACCCAGCAAGTAAAAAAAAAAAAATTAATCTCCAACACTAATTACCTTCACCAAACAACTTCATCCTTTTATTATTACAGCAAGACACTTAAATACTTCTTTTTTCTTCTCAAATCCCAGCAATCAACAGTGGGACTCCACTGAACACCAGTAGTTCCTGGTTGCCTTTGTTCAAAATGTCCTCGTCCTCCATGAACCGACAGGTCAAGGGGCGCTCGGCCCTCCACAAGATGAAGAAAGCACTCTGCCAGAAATTAAAAGATACGGAAGCTGGTGGAGTTCCCCCCTTTTATTACCTTCTACTCAGAACCAATGCCGTATCATGAGCTCTGAAACTCCTTGAGATCCTTTTAAGGAACTTTTGGTGGCGGCGGAGAGGGCCGGGGATCACCTTCAGGGGGCGCGAACCTTCCTTTGCGATGAAAACACGCGGATGCGAGTTGAAAGGAAGAGTGAGTGTGTGTTTTTTCTGTGTAGGGCTTCGTGATAGCATATGCATCATAAGCCTTTTGATAAACAGAAAGCGGATGTGAATTATTTGAATACCTATATCAATATGCATACCAATAGCAATATCTTTATATCATCCATATCTTTTATTAATATCAAATATCGGATATATCAATGATTATGAAAACAAAGAATAGTACATGGAATGAATATCGGAATGATTTTGATATATTTGAATGAAGATCTGAATGAACGAATGAATATTGGAATGAAAGATCGGAATAATCGGTTGAATATTGGAATGAAGATCTGAATGAACGAATGAATATTGGAATGAAGATCTGAAATGAACGAATGAATATTGGAATGAAGGTCTTTGAACGAATGAATATTTGGATGCAGATATCTTTATTAAAATGAAGATTGGAATGAATGAATATTTGGATGTAGATGACTAATCGAATGAATATTAAAATGAGGTTTGGAATGATGAATATTGGAATGAAGGTCTGAATGAACGAATGAATATTGGAATAAAGATCTGAATGGAATGAAGAATCTATTTGGATGAATCGGACTGATCGAATGAATATTAAAATGAAGGAATGTTCGGATGAATATTTTGATGAGATCGACTAATCGAATGAATATTAAAAATGAAGATTGAATGATCGGATGAATATTGGAATGAAGATCTGAATGAACGAATGAATATTGGAATGAAGATCTGAATGAACGAATGAATATTGGAATGAAGGTCTGAATGAACGAGATCGGACTGATCGAATGAATATTAAAATGAAGATTGGAATGTTCGGATGAATATTTTGATGTAATCGACTAATCGAATGAATATTAAAATGAAGATTGGAATGATCGGATGAATATTGGAATGAAGATCTGAATGAACGAATGAATATTGAAATGGATCTGAATAAAAAATGAATATTGGAATGAAGATGGAGGAATAGAATATTGGAATGAATCGAATGAATATTAAAATGAAGTTTGGAATGAATCGAAGATTGAATATCGGATGAATATTTGATGGAGATCGACTAATCGAATGAATATTAAAATGAAGATTGGAATGATAGGATGAATATTGGAAGGAAGATTGAAATGATCGGAATTGGAATAAAGATTGTGAATTTTCTATACTGAGATTTATCGTTGATATATCATATCCGAATCCTATTTGCTATAAAATACGGAACATAAGAATGTGAGTTTAAAAAATTGAGTATGGTAAGGAAAGTAGGTGACTCCGTTTTATCAATACACGGATGAGTGACGGCCTGATGGCCAATTGACTAACACTGTGGCCTTTGGTACCACATTCTCCAGGTAAGAATCTTGGTGGTGGCGGAGACGTTTGGTAGTGGTTCTGAATCTACTTTAAACTGTAGGTCCCGGTCTGTTTAACCTAAAGTATGTACAAAATGAAAGTAGAGCGACAAACCAAACCAAACCAAACTAAGTAATGCTGATTTTTTTAAATATTTATGGTATCAATGACAAATGATCTCAGATCGCATGATTAGCATTATTATTTAAACAAATGATTTCCTTATAATCTATTTTAATCCTTTGTGCTTAATTTTTCTTAAAGAAAATCCAGAAAGTAACTTTACCTTTCACTTAGCAAGTAAAAAAAAAAATTAATCTCCAACGCTAATTATCTTCCCCAAACAACTTCATCCTTTTTATTATTACAGCAAGACACTTAAATACTTCTTTTTCTTCACAAAATCCCAACCCTTAACACAATGGGACTCCACTGAACACCAGTAGTTCCTGGTTACCTTTGTCACAAATTTCCTCGTCTCTCCCGTGAACCGACAGGTCAAGGGCAGGCACAGCCCCCCACAGGATGAAGAGCCAGAAATTAAAAATACGGAAGCTGGTGGAGTTCCCCTTCTACTCTCAGAAAGAGCCAGGCCATATCATAAGCTCTAAAACTCCTTAAGATGCTAACCTTTGAGGAACCTTTGGTTGGCGGCGGAGGGGCCGATTACCTTCAGGGGTCGCGAACCTTCCTTCACGATGAAGACACCGGGATGTGAGTTGAAAGGAGTGGAGCATGTGTTGAAATGAAGTTGACTCCGGGTGCTTTTTTTGTGTGTAGGGGTTTTGTGACAGCATATGCATCATAAGCGTTTTGATATAAAGTATGAAGTTGTGAATTATTTGAATATTCTATATCAACATACATATCGATATCTTTTATGAAAACAAAGAATAGTGCATGGAATAAATGAATGATCGGATGAATATTGGAATGATAGGTTGGATATTGAAATGATAGGATGGATATTGAAATGATAAATTGAATATTGAAATGAAGATCAGAATGATCGGAAGAACATTGAAATGATCGAATGAATATTTGAAAACGATCGAATGAATATTGAAATGAAGATCAGAATGTTCGGATGTACATTGGAATGAAAATAATGATCGAATGAAATGATCGTATGAAGATTGAAATGAATATCGGAATGATCGAATGAGGATTGAAATGATCGGATAAATATTGATGATCAGATGAATATGAAGATCGGATGAATATGATATTGGAATGAAGATCGAAATAATCCGATGATTATTGGAATGAAGATCAGAATGATCGTATGAATATTGGAATGAACGTGAATTTTCTGTATAGATATTTATCAGTGATATAACGTATCCGAATCCTATTTGTTATAAAATACGGAATATACGGATGTGAGTTAAAAAAATATTGGAGTAGGTGATTCAGAATAGTGACTAAAAATAGGTGACTCAGTGTGTTATTAATACTAGAATGAGAGACGGCCTGATGGCCAATTGGCTAGCACAGTGGCATTTGGTACCACAGGCTCAGGTACGAATCTTGGTGGTAGCGTGGATGTTTGTTAGTGGTTCTGAATCCACATTAAACTGTAGATCCCGTTTTTAATTAGCCCAAAAGTAATGCTGAATTTGTTAAATATTTATCATAATGCAAATGACCTCAGATCAAATGTTTATCATTATTATTTAAACAAATGATTTCCTTATAATCTATTTTAATTCTTTCTGCTTAACTTTCTTAAAGAAACTCCAGAAAATAACTTTACCTTTTACTCAGCAAGTAAAAAAAAAAAATTAATCTTCAGCAACAATTACCTTCACCAAACAACTTCATCCTTTTATTATTACAGCAAGACACTTAAATACTTCTTTTTTCTTCTCAAATCCCAACCCTCAACACAATGGGACTCCACTGAACACCAGTAGTTCCTGGTTACCTTTTTCAAAATTTCCTCGGCTCTGCCATGAACCGACGGGTCAAGGGCAGGCACAGCCCTCCCACAAAATGAAGAAGCACTCGCCAGAAATTAAAAGCTACGGAAGCTGGTGGAGTTCCCCCTTTTAATACCTTCTACTCAGAAGAGTCAAGGCCGTATCAAGAGCTCTAAACTCCCTTAAGATCCTAACCTTTGAGGATCCTACCTTTGATTGGCGGCGGAGGAGACCAGGATTACCCTCAGGGGTCACGAACCTTTCTTCACGATGAAGACACGGGGATGCGAGTTGGAAGGAAGAGTGGAGTATGGGTTTTTTTCTGTGTAGAGGCTTCGTGATAGCATATTTATCAGCCTTTTAATATAGAGTGCTCGGATGGGAATTATTTGAATATCTATATCAATATGCATACCAATAGCAATATCTTTATATCATCAATATATTTTATCAATATCTTCTTTAGATATATCAATATCTTTTATGAAAACAAAAATTAGTACATGGAACGAATATCGGAATGGTCGGATGAATATTGGAATGAAGATCTGAATGAACGGATGAACATTGGAATGAAAATCCAATATTCATCCAAGTCAATCGGAATTGGAATGGGAATACTGGAATGAAGATCTGAATGAACGAATGAATACTGGAATGAAGATCTGAATGAACGAATAAATACTGGAATGAAGAATATTCCAATCATCGGAATTCAACCAATGAAGATCTGAATGAATTGGAATGGGAATATTGGAATGAAAAAAATCTGAATGAACAAATGAATACTGGAATGAATATCGAATGATGCGATGAATATTGGAATGATCGGATGCATATTGAAATAAAGATCGAAATGATCGGACGAATATTGGAATGAACGTGAATTTTCTATATAGAGATTTATCATTGATATATCGTATCAGAATCCCTATTTGTTATAAAATACGGAACATACAGATGTGTGTTAAAAAAAAATGGAAGTATTGTATGGAAAAACAGGTGACTCGGTGTATTATCAATACACGGATGAGAGACGCCCTGAGGGCCAATTGGCTAGCACTCCGGCCTTTGGTACTACAGGCTCCAGGTATGAATCTTGGTGGTGACATGGATGTTTGATAGTGGTTCTGAATCCACATTAAACTGTAGGTCCCGGTCTAATTAGCTTACAGTGTGCACATAATGACCGTAGAGCGGCAAACCAAACCAAACTAAGTAATGCTGAATTTGTTAAATATTTACCGTATCAATAAGAAATAAACACTGATCACATGTTTATCATTTCTTTAAGCAAATGTCTTCTTTACAATCTATTTTAATCCTTTTGTACTTAATTTTAACATTTCACTTTAGAAAGTAAAAAAAATTAATCTTCAGCAACAATTACCTTCACCAAACAACTTCATCCTTTTTATTATTACAGCAAGACACTTAAATACTACTTTTTTTCTTCTCAAATCCCAACCCTCAACACAATGGGACTCCACTGAACACCAGTAGTTCCTGGTTACCTTTCAAAATTTCCTCGTCTCTGCCATGAACTGAGGGGTCAAGGGCAGGCACGGCCCTCCCACAAGATGAAGAAGCACTCGCCAGAAATTAAAAGATACGGAAGCTGCTGGAGTTTCCCTTTTTGTTGCCTTTTTCCTCTGAGCCAGGCCGTATCATGAGCTCTAAACTCCTTAAGATGCTAACCTTTAGGGAACCTTTGGTTGGCGGCGGTGCAGGGCCAAGGATCACCTTCAGGGGGTCACGAACCTCCCTTCACGATGAAGACACCGGGATGTGAATTGAAAGGAAGAGTGGAGTATGTGTTGAAATGAAGGTGACTCCAGTGTTTTTTTGTGTAGGGGCTTTAGGGATTGCATATGCATCATAAGACTTTTGATGTAAAGGTCGCTGATGTGAATTATTTGAATACCTATATCAATATACATATCAGTATTTTTATCTTTATATCACCAATATCTTTTATCTGTATTGATATCTTTATCTTTATATCATCAATATCTTTGTATCATCAATACATTTTATTGAATTGATATCTTTTATGAAAACAAAGAATAGTGCATGGAATGAACATCTGAATGATCGTATGAACATTGGAATGAAGATCTGAATGATCGGATAAATATTGGAATGAAGATCGAAATGAACGGATGAATATTGGAATGAAAATCGGAATAATGGAATGAATGAAGATTGGAAGGATCGATTGGAAGGATATGAAGATCAAAAGATTGAATATTGAATGATAGAATGAAGATCGGAAGGATAGAATAAAAATGAAGATCGAAATGATTGAATACGGAATGATCGGATGAATGAATTCGGAAAATATGATGACGGATGAATATTGGAAAAGATCGGAATGATCAGAATATTGGAATGAAAATCGGAATAATGGAATGAAGATAATAATGGAATGAAGATCGGAGGAATGAAGTCAAAATGATCGAATATTGAAATGAAGATCAGAATGTTCGGATGAATATTGAATAGATCAAAATGATCAGATGAATATTAAAATGAAGATCGAAATGATTGACTGAATACTGAATGTAGATCGGACTTATCGAATGAATATTGGAATGAAGATCGGAATGAATATCTGAGTGACCGAATGAATACGTATTGGAATGAAGATCACAATGATCGAAATGAATGATCAGGTGAATATTGGAATGAAGATCGGAATGATCAGGTGAATATTGGAATGAAGACTGGAATGATCAGGTGAATATTGAAATGAAGATAGTAAATTTTCTACGTAGAAATTTATCTATTATGTTGTATTTGAATCTTATTTGTAAAGCTTTTTTGATATAAAGTATGCCGATGTGAATGAAAATAAATATTTATGATGTTAAGCAGAAAGGGATTGGGTGCTTTCTGTGTTTAAGGTATTTTGTGTTGAAGTTGTACTGAACATAAAATATCAATGTCGTTATTGAAAACAAAGAATAGTGCATGAAATGAAGATAGTAATGATAGGATAAATATTAGAATGAAGATCGGAATGATCGAATGAATGTTGGAATGAAGATCGAAAATTTATGTAGAGATGTATCATATCGTATTTGTATCCTATTTGTTATAAAATACGAACACAAGGATAAAAATGAGTTAAAAAAATTTGTAGTATGGTATGGAAAAATAGATGATTAGATGTGTTGTCAATTGTAAGGGTTTTTCGATAGCATATGCATTAGAAACATTTTGATAGGAAATACACGGATGAGACAAGAATATTGTTTAATAGAAAGTGATAATAATAATAATATATGAACGTGGGTTTAAAGAAATAAAGGAAAATTCTATTGAAATGAAAGTATATCGGTATACTTCCAATAATGATGATTCGTGATATCTTTGATATAAAATGCGGAAAACAGCTAAATTTAATTGCTGAAAAAAATGGGAATTAAATTATGAATATGGTGATGAATTTCATTTCAATGAAAAGATCATATTTGTATTTTGATAATTTTTATATTTTAATAATCAATACACTTCCTCCTCTTAAAATAGATTAAAAATAAAAATAAATGTAAACCAGACAAACCATAAATGTGTAAAACATTTTTCATTGTCTAATATAAATTCAATCATAGATATTCTTTGACCTTTTTAAACACTTCCCACATTTATTTCCACTTCATTTTTAATTTTCAAAGTTACATTATTTTTTCAACATGACAGTTACATGGGAATTAATAAAAATTTCAGACAAACATATTTATAACTTGTTTCCGGAACTACAGAACACAAAATTATTTTATTCAAAGTTATTAATTTTTTAAAGCAAATGTCATAGTTTATGATTCATTGTTTTTTATTATTACCGAACTAATGCATAAATGAAAATTTTTATAAGCATTGATAAAGTAGTATATTTTTTGAGTAAGAATAAAATCCTTCACACAGTGTTATTATTTCTATTATCTTTATATCCTACCCATGACAGCGGTCATTTTTAACCAATTCAAGCCAGCTCAACTTTATTGACCTTTCACAATTATTTACTGAGTCATCTCCAACGTTCATTTCTTATCATACATCCTGGAACCCAGCATGAGTCTTCTCATCAACCAACCTGACCTTCCAGAGAATAATATTATGTATAAAAAAACAGCGGATGATCTCTCTCTGTCTCTTCTGACATCGATTCGTTATCATTGTTCTTTGCCAAACTTCCTCATTATAATTCGATCATTTCTGCTGTTGTTTGCGAAAACAACCCCTGGAGCAATGGTTCCATAAGAACTTTATCAGAGGAGTTGTAGTAGTTTTTTGCAGAGATTAATTCAAGTTCAATAACTTCATCTTGAAAGCCGTTTAAAAAGATATTCTTGGAAGAAGAGTGAAATGATATATCGCTTGTGGATCACGTTCCACAGAGGATGGGGGTTGAGGATCAATTAATTTCTTGGTGCATTCGAGAGTTGTCAGTGGTAAGAAGAAGTGTTAGAATTCACACCTCGTAGGTAGCCAGCCCTCAGAGCCGAATGAAAATTATCCGTTTGAGGAACGTCAAGACTGATCACTATGCAACTGGGTGCACTACTACCGATGCTACGCCCTCCTTCCGTATGCCGGACGTGGCTTCTCAAGTGGCCCGGGTCTCTTTTCAAGTGCTTGGGTGGAAATGAAAGACATGTCTTAGTTATTTATGAATGCTCTGCACTGTCGATTATGCTCAATTTAGTGAATCGTAAACGTGTACGTAACCCAGCCTCGATTTTTCTGTTCAAATTTCTTCGCCCTTCGTTTGCTGGAAAAGGATTGGAGCTGTTGGATATCGTTTTGGGTCCGAATTAAGGGGACCAACAAGGAAAGCTAAATCGGAAGCTCTCTTGTTTATGCCAATGATGCCCACTATAAGTCCATTGGACAGATAATCTTTTGATGGACTTAAGGAGGAAAAGAGGAAGATGTCAAATCTCTGAATGATATCTTGCGGCCTGATGATCAATTGGCTAGCGCTCTGACCTTTTCTACCACATGTTTCATTTTCGAATCCTGGTGGATGGATAGATGTTTGTGAGTGGTTTTGGAAATCCAAGTTAAACTGTAAGTCTGGTCTAATTAGCCTAAAAGTATGCACAAATGACTGTAGAGCGACAAACCAAACCAAACTGAGCTATGGCATGTACAAGCCATTCGTGATGCATCCTGGATGGCAGATATGTAGCAAATTTACAGTCTTTGCAATGCAAAGTTGACCTCATATTAAAACATCAAGAATTGCAAACAACAAATATTTCCTGGCATGACATGACGATTATTTAACGTATAATAATGCTAAATTCATCTTCGAATCTCAACATGCTGGATTTGTTTATGTAATAAATTTTGCTTTGAATCAATATGGAGGATCTTATAATTTTTAGGTTTTGTTTGGTTTGTCAGCCTGAGAGAGGACCTTCTCATGGCCCTCTGTGTCCTGTCGACCACTGATGTGCCCCGGATGACCATGAAAAAATCAAAATTATTGAGAGGCCCTTGCTCACATCGTTTTTGCTCAATCGTTTTTCATTGTAATATCACGGATGGTGTTCAGTTCGTTTCGTTAATGGTAACGAATAATTAATTTACTATACAACTGTTATAATGCATAATTTTTTATTTAAACGCATGTTGAATGAATTTAACGAATGATTTTTATAATTTGATTCCTTCTTTTTATAAGTTTATCTCTCTATATATAAATATATTCAAGTATGCTACAGCACAATTTAAAAAGTATAAGACCTGAATTTAATATTTCGTTCAAAAAATTGAAGCCAAAAATTTTAAGTAACCATTTTTTAATTAAAAAATATTACTATCATTAAATTTTTACGCCGCCTTATCTCATTAGTTTAAAAAAAAAAAAAAAAAAACTAACTGGCGCCAATAGTTAATGTAAAAAATTTACAGAATTAGACTTTCAATTTTTTTTTCTCCAAACTAACACTATTATGTTCTTAACAATAAATGCCAGCAAATCAAAGTTGAAAAAAAAACATTGGGATGGTTTGAATAAGAAGAATAACTGTATTAAGCTAAATTATATTAATAAATTTTAAAATAATATTGAAATTTTAAATAAATAAAAAAATTTAATTTTTTTAATAAAATTAACCAAAAACTAAAAAAATTTTAATGTTCTGTATTCCGTCGAATTCTACGTCATATCTAAGCAATTTTACAAATAAATTACACTAACATTTCCCAGGTATCCATTAGCTTTATGGGATAAAGTTACAACTTCAAAATTAACAAATCAAACTTTAACATTAAACAAACGGCTTTGTTGAACATGATAAATATTTAGATGTGAAAAAGGTGTGCAATTTGTAAGCAACCCAGATTTTTTAAACTTATCCCAACCCCATTCATTTAATGCAATCGAATGCTTTCGCTCACTTCCTCTTATGAATGAATGTTCTTTTTAATGGTGGGGAAAACCAAAATTAAAACACGCTTTCATCATATCTGCCCACGGTCAGTCTTTTCAAATCAAAAACTTCTTATGAATGGCTATAATAATCGCTGTAAATGCTACATTCTAACTAACTGCACAAAACAGCATTTATTCATATTGAATACCACCCAGCAATTATGATCTTTAGTTTTGAGACAAAATGATGTATATGTAATATTTTTATGAGTTAATAAAGGCCGAAAAATTTTATACTAAAAAGTAATGAATAGAAATTTAGTAATTTATTTTTTAATCAAATAAAAAAAAAAAGGCTATACTGAACTGTCTTCTTGTCCAAAAAGAAAGACCAATTTTTTTTTCAATTTAAAATTCCTGGGGCTTAAAGAATTTCAATTTCTTTTTTCTTTTTCTTTTTCAGTTTGCTTTTCAAATTATCTTTCATTTTCATTTTTGGAAATAGAGTTCTGTATATACATATAGTGCCTGTAAATAATAATTAAAGTGTTCCCATGAACCTGAAAGTGGCCCTCTTCTTGAAGCCGTTATAAATCTAGTACAGGCCGAGACGTTACAGTATACATACTACTGTGTCCAAAAAGTGAGACCAATTTTCAATTTAAAATTATCGGGGCTTATGAAATTTTTTTTTTTTTCTTTTTTAGGTTGCTGGCACTGTCCTTGACATCTGTGTGAAATTTGACATCAAAATATTCATTAGTGTTTGAATTACGCTTAGCTTTGTGAGACGCTAAAACTGATTCCGGCGATTTTTGAAATGTCTGAATTAATTCTGCAAAGAACTTGCATTCAATTTGGTTTTGCGGAAACGTATAGAATGTAGCGGAAGGCATTTGGTGAGCATTCCTATATCGGAAAGAAATGTTTAGAAATTGTATAAACAGTTCAAAGAAGGCAGAGAACGCGTTGAAGACGACCTCTGGCCGACCATCAACCTCAACCGACGAAACTCACGTACAAAAAAAATTAAAGATTTGGTGCTAGAAACGGTCGATTTACAATTAGAGACCTTGCTGATGATGTCGGAATTTCAAAATGATCGGTCAATTCCATTTTGGGCCTCAAACGCGTCAAATCTCGATTGGCACCGAAATCACTGAATGCGCCAGCTCATGCTGCATTGATTCTGCATGCTTTTTGCTAAAAATGAAACCCATTACGTTCCACAACCACCCTATACACTGTGCGACTTCTAGTTAATCCCTAAACTCAAAAGACCACTCGAGGACACCGTTTTGAGTCGATTGAAGAAATTCAATGTGAATCGCCGCGCGCTTTGATTCCATCCCTGCCGATGACTTTTTAGCATGCATTGAGGATTGGAAAAAGTTGGCATAAGTGCATTGTGTCCGGAAGGGATTATTTTGAAGGCGATGAAATAAATTTGGAAGAATAAATAAAGAATTTTTGAAAAAAAATAATTAGTCTTACTTTTTGGGCACAGTAGTAATAAAAATTCCAACAACAATAATAATAATAATAATAAAATACCATAAATTATTTGTTGCGAAAAACAATTATTGATGCATTAAAAATAATAAATTCGAAGGTGTCATTTGTTTTACTGTTTTGACAACTCTTGTAGCTTAATTAAAAAGTCGTATTTAAATTTCGATGTATGCATCTTGTTGTTTTAGTTTACCAGTGTAACTTTAACCGCAACTATTATTATGTACAAGAGCCACACCTTTAATTATTTACTGCCATTTAAAATGGCCGAATGAGTTTGGAGGTGTTGCAACCACCGGAATTGAGCAATGGTTGCTGATTTTAGAATAAAGAATTCGATTAGAACGCGAAAGAATATTATTATAATTATTAGTAATTCTATTCTTATAATTACCTAAGTTATTTCAAGGATAACTGTAATTTCGTTTTGTAAATGAAAGATAATTGGTTTTGAATAAAATTTGTAAAAAATAGACAGTAGACACTCGGTACCTTAGAACGTTTGAACAAAAATTACCCACAAACAAAAAAAAAAATAACTAATTAACTATTTTTATTGTTTCAAATTTATTTAAGAAAATAATTTTCGTTCGTATGAAGAACAGGCTTTTAAAATAAATATTTATAAGAAAACTTATTTTTATCAATTTGTAATAATAAGTAGTAAAATAACAGTAATTCAGTTATAACTTTGTTGCAACTATGACACATAGTTGCTATAGTTCATATGTATTTAACGATAGCGATAATTTCATTTTGTAAATGAAAGAGATCATTGGTTTTGAATAAAATTGTAAAAAAGTAAAAAAAAAAAGACTTCGGAAACTTAAAAGACGTTTAAACAAAAAATTACCAACAAGCAAAAATAAGTAATTAATTATTTTATTGTTTCAAATTTATTTACGGAGAATAATTTTCTTTCATTTGAAGAACAAGTTTAAAAAATAAATATTTATAAGAAAACTTATTTTTTAATAAATTTTTAATAATAAGTAATAAAGTAACAATAATTAAGTTACAATTTTGACATATATGCAATTATGATACAGATTTGCTTTTTGATTAATAATTATCGATAGTTGCGTATAATGCTAGCTGCAATTTCATTTTTGTAAATAAAAGATGATTGGTTTTTGAATAAAATTTCTAAAAAATAAAGACTGAACCTTAGAACGTTTGAACAAAAATTGCCAACAAGTAAAAATAAGTAATTAATTATCTTATTGTTTCAAATTTATCTGCAGAGAATAATTTTCTTTGGTATGATGAACAGGTTTTAAAATAAATATTTATAAGAAAACTTTTTTATCCCTTTTAATAACAAGTAGTAAAATAACAGTAATTAAGCTACAACTTTGTCGCCGCTTTGACATATAGTTGATATAGTTCATATGCATTTATTGTCTCATTATTGTTAATATGTAATTAAACGCATATATTATATATTGACAACACTATGATTTATCAGTTGAAATTGAATTAACTTCAAAATTTGATCAAAATATATCCGATAAGTTAGATATTTAATATTCATTTAATTAAAGATATGTAATTAGATATTTAACAATTAGATATTTAGTATTAATTTAATTTAATTTAATTCATGAATTTAAAAGATAAGTAAAATAAACAAACACACAAAAAAAAAAATGACGCCATCTTGGTTTTAAAATCATAATCTTAGATTACCTTTCAAGTCGAAAAAATAAACATAAAAATCAAAAGACAAAATTCATAAAAATTTATTCTATTTAAACACAAAAATTAAAAAAAATCAGTATTTTTTTTAACTTGAATAAATTATTTAATATTTAATATTCTGTGTGATTAATTTTTAATCATTGAATCTATAAATGTTGTTTGCAAACTTTGTGTAAAAACAAAGATAGCAGTAAAACAAAATTTGATTTTTGCTAAACACAAAAGTTCAATGTTCTTATTAATCGTAACATGAATTAACTGATAAAAATATACATTTATTTTAATACATTCATTAAAAATAAAAATAAATTATATTTTTATCTCTAGAATTAAAAACAAATTATCATTTTAATTACTTAAGAAGTTCAGAAAGTTTATGAAATTCGGAAATTAACTATGTGAATTTTAATCAATTTGGTTCGGTTTGTTGCTCTACGGTCATTTTTGCCCACTTTTAGGCTAATTAATCTGGGACCTACAGCTTAACGTGGATACCGAACCACTCACAAACATCAATGCCACCACCAGAATTCGAACTTGAAGTATCAAACGCCAGAGCTCTAACCAATTCACCATCACTTCACTTTTAATCAGTTAAATAAAATTAATTTTCCTTTGAAATTCGATTATTGTCTTAATTTTAAATATATTTTTAATATATATTATATTAATATATTATATAAATATATATTTTATTTTTTATGAAATTTTATATCTATAATTTTAATTTAATTTGGTTAGACATATCATTTTAAATGATCATCTATTCTGATATTAGTAAGTAAAATTTAAGAAACCCTTAATTATTGTTTATATAAGCACATTCTAATTTGCTATTAAAATTTACGGATACTTTGATATTTAAATAGAAGTTAAGATGATTTCAACTTTTTGCGTTCATTA